>WHSA01001184.1:0-241906 GCA_012931725.1 Litsea cubeba
GTCTTCTACCTTGACATGTAAAGTCGACCTTGGAAATCCAATCTGTGTTCACAACTCCATATCCAATCTTTCTATGCTGTACTCAGAATTCTGCCCACATCTGATTCTATCTGCTTGCTACTCTGATATTCTGCTTGATATTGTGTCATCAACAAAATAAACCTGCCCAGCTCGCATTATCCCCTGATAAGCTGAAACTTTCAACCAAGTCTCGAATGATATTTACTCTCTCATGAATCCAACTTTGTCTCCAACTGAACCAATAACCCCTGACATTCATCAACCCTTGAATTCTTATACTTCCAAACTCCAACCATAAGCTATTACAACTCATTCCATTTAATACAAAACAAATCTTAAAATTTTAAACATAATGACTAAAACAATTACTTAACTAAATTTCATCATTTTAAACATAGTAGAAACTGAACTTCCAAATTATCAAATAAAACTTAAATAAAGCTTATTAAAGTTTGAGTATGAAAACATATATTCATTTTGAAATTCATATTTTCATAACCAAACAAATCATTGAAACACTCGACAATTCCAAATCAGGATTTCAAAATAAATCAAATTCATAGTATGACCATACATTAAACTTTGTTGAAATCTGAGTGTTAATTAAACACTAAACCTTATTGAAATCTGAACTCATTTCTTCATAAAAATCCTGCAGAAATCTAAACCTGTTGATCATTAAAATAGTGCAAAATTTTCAGATTTAAAGTTCGGCTATAAAACAATCCCTGATCAAAGATTTATTTCCATATAACCATGAACATAAAATCCTGTAGAAGTTAAACAAAAATCCGGAACACAAAACCTTATGAAAACAAAATTATGTAACTCATGAAAAAGAGTAGAATGACAAGGTTATTTCAAAATTAGCCTTAAAGAAGAAACATAAATCCATTGTTTAAACACTGTAAGGATAAATCATAGACATTAAGAAAAACATAACAAAAGATGAAAATATCAAAAATCATTCTCATCAAGAAGTGGACATCACCTTAACTGAGGTATACACTTGCATCTACACATTGTCCAATCCAATACCCTGTAAGTCGGTGAAATCCACAAGGTTTTCTTCTGCTGCCAAAAATTATCTTGACTACAACTAACCATCCACTTGGTATTACCGCTGAACCAACTATACTAGCTAAGCTGCAAGTCATGAAAATTCTCAGCCAAAACTATGACAAGGCTCATTGATTCCGGGAAGTCCCTGAGTTTCTAGCACTAACTTCTAGTCTTATAATTAAGAATCACTTCTCCCTTCATAAAAATCGACAACTAATGTGCCTTTTGCAGTCCTTCACCTTGGAAAGATGGTCTGAGTTCACCCAAAATCCACATTTACTTACATTGGTACGCTGCATGATGATCTTCAATTAGCTGAGAGGGGATCTTCGATATTGCTCAAGTCCTACTTTGGCGGGCAATTGCACATGTCTTCTCTCATTAACCACAATGAAGATGCTAAAGGCTGAAAGTCTGCTGATGTTCTCCGAAAACAACATACTAAGTCCACAAGGTTCTCAGTCTCCGACACAAGCACAGACAAAAGACACTGAACAAGAGTATGGAGACTTTAAATTCTCCACCACTAAGGAGGAAATTTGGTCATCCAAATCTCCTAACAACAAGAACTAAAAGAAAAGATAAGCAAAGTCTCCCAGACTGAAAGAAAAGCAGACTCAAATTCAAAGAACGAAGACGAGAGAAAACAAATCGACACAAATCTAACGAATCCTCACCACACGTCTTAATGTCTCTAGAGTATTTTATTTCCTAGAAACTAACCTGGCTCTGATACAAATCTGGCACAACCCCGAAACCGGGCCCTGCAGTTATCCGATCCTGGAGTGCGAAATTTTGGAATGAATTTGAGACTTTTGTTATATCTTCCAAGATCCGCGTGAATGAGGATAATCAAAATTCCATCACGATCAGAGTATTTTCGTGGAAGCTAAACATGGTGTTACGACTCAGAATCCGTGGCCATCGGGTTCCGCTGTCGCATGCAACCAATATCATAAAGCCATCACATAAGCAGACTGGCACAAATCATAATCCAAAGGACACTGAGCTGGTAGTAACAAGACTATTTATTTCCCACATATTCAAATTACAATTAACAAATGTCTTAAATTACAAACCCAATGAAAAAGGCTAACAAAGCCATACAAATAACCACTAAGTGACATACTACCCCAAGTGATTTTTACGAGCTCCGGTGCCAAACTTGACATCTAGATGATATCAATGGGCAGCCTCTCACGTCAGACCGGCGGTCCCACCGCCTCCTCCGATCAAACACCTAAAAATAGAAAGAGAGGAAACTGGCACCAAACAAACAGGGTCAGACACGACGGTCTGGCAAGCAAATAAACAAATAATATGAAACAAAAGGACATTCATAAAACCTTATGGAATCATTGTAAAACCGATTAAAGAGTCTAAACAATAATAGCATTAAAGCATGATAAAATGATCGAAAGACCGAACATAAATATCAAAGCAAATAGATGAACCGACTCTAAATATTTTGAGAAGATAACAGCCTACGTAAAACATTTAATAGATGGAAATACATTTCAAATCCTGAATAATAGCGACAATAAGATAACGATTGATTTCATAAACGTTAACACATTCAAAGCATAAAGAGTATAAATGAACAAGAATCATAAAACAAAATAATAAATAGATAAAACATTGGCAACCACACATAGCTATATTCTCCTATTACTGAAGTAACAAGAGCAGACAGAACCTTAGCCACTACACGTGGGACCGGAAATAGAATCAGAACCGTAGCCATACAAATGGGACCGGCAGATCAAAATCAGAACCGTAGCCATACAAATGGGACCGGCAGATCAAAATCAGAACCGTAGCCACTACACGTGGGACCGGCAGATAAGAACCGTTGCCATGGTCGGTACAGACAGAATCCAAGCTGCAGCTGGCGGACAAATTAAAGATCCCAAGCCGGGTGATCAGCCCGACAAGGTGACCTAAGCCTAGTGGTGCCTTTAGTTTTAAAACTTGAACCAATACAAATCAAATTACTAATCCCTTGGCTCATGGGCTCACACCATCGGGCTCTGGCCCCATCTCACCTCGAGGTTTTATTTTTGAAATCATAACCTCTTTGGCTCATGGGCTCGTACTAACAAGCTCTGGCCCCGACTTGCCTCGAGGTTTTTATTTTCAAAATACTAGTCTTATCGATGAAATCCCGAATGTGGCGAACCACTCCAATCTCCTTTCAAATCGATTCGGAGAAAACATACGAATTCCATGGTAAACCGCTCAAATACACATCAAAGTGATTTGTATAAAATCATACGATCAATCCTTTCGAACATGGAAAACCACATGATTTTATAACAAATCACCGATGCTATTCAATTAGTTTACCGAAGAGTACAAATACAATCTCTGATTTGAAATGGAATGGATAGTGGAGAATGACTTAATGACTTACCAAGGAACCATCTCAATACACATTTAACCTTTAAACATTGATTAATAAAGAGTATGTTTTGATTGCCAATGAAAATCCACAACATTTAAATGATAAAGTGCGTATTGAGACTTGAAAGATTCCCGGATAACTTCACATGCGCTCATTCTCTCATTGTTCCCATTCCCATTTCATAAT
Organism: Litsea cubeba; assembly: GCA_012931725.1. Classification (NCBI taxonomy): domain Eukaryota; kingdom Viridiplantae; phylum Streptophyta; class Magnoliopsida; order Laurales; family Lauraceae; genus Litsea; species Litsea cubeba. The sequence continues at coordinate 3,674 of WHSA01001184.1, forward strand.
TTCCAAGTATCACAATTGATCCCAACTTTCATGGCTTCCATACATCATTAGAGGCTAGATGGGCCTCAAACAAATGGAGGGAGATGGGATGGAAAGGACCCAGAACAAGAGGGAAACAACCCAAGCAATGGGCTGCAAAACGATCCACAAATCAGGCCTCAAAAGGGCCCTGGACTGGGCCCAGGTCCGCTCGAGCGGCCCAGGGTTCGCTCGAGCGGACCCCTAACAGAACCTGGTCCGCTCGAGCGGACCATGGGCTCGCTCGAGCGGCCCAGTTCTGCTGGGTCCGAACCTGAGTGGAATTTTCACTCTTTTTTCTTCTTCTTTGATTTTTCTTTCCATCCTTTCTCTTCCATACATATTTCACAAATCTAATGGCCTCTCCTAACCTCCACAAATCATCAAATCATCAACCACAATCAATCCAATTAATCCAAACATCATACTTTGAAATCAAAGTTTTCTTCCTTGGCTTTGAACCCCAAACACTTAACATAAAAAAAAAAGCTAAGTTTCAAAATGACCAAAGTGAAAACAAACTTTCAATACGTTGTAAAACAATAACAAAAGAGGAAATCAAGCATAACATTTCTCCATTTGTCCAAAACAATTCTATGAATCATGAAGAGATAATAACATAGGAGGAAAAACATGAAATGGAACTTATAACATGGAATCATCATATTAAGTGGAATATTCACTTGCCTCAAGTCTAAATGAGAGAAATAATATTCCTCAAACAAAGCTCTAGGGTCTCAAGCTCCCAATCTACAAAAACCCCAAATTTTCCAAAGAAAACCCTAAAAATCCATCTTTCTCAAATCTCCATGGAAAGCTCTTGCGTGAGTGATGAAAACACTCTAAATGAAAAGGAAAACAAAGATCTAAAGTTTGGAAAGCCATTGCTAACCTTGAAAAGCCCAAACGAAGAAGAGAAGCTTGGATGAGAGATTTTCCCTAGCTCAAATCTCTTGAAAATGGCATCTTTGGAAAGCCAAGAGAGAGGAGAAGAAGATGGGAAGATCAAATCTCTATTTAGCATCCAAGAAGAGAGGTTTCCAAGAGGAGAGAGAAAGTGCTGCGAGGAGGGTTCTCTCTTGAGTCTAGGGTTTGCAAGAAGAACAAATGGGGAATAAGAAGAACCCATTAGCTATATAAAGGATAAGTGGGCTGGGCCCCAATCTTACAAAGGCTGAAACTAACATTTGTGGGTCCCGAATGAGATCGACGAAGAAGACAAAATCGATCATCGAAATTTCTACTTTCCAAAAAGTATATTTTCCCCAATTTCTGAAATTTTCGAAATTCATGGACAGATTTAGTGTGAAAAGTCAATTTTTCCCTTTTTCTCGAAAAACACATTTTCTGATCATCAAATCCTAATGGTCAAAACATGAAAGTTGTTAAATTTCATAAAATGAGTCAAAACACAGAAAATTCGGAATTTTTAGAAATCAAAAGTAATTTCTCATAAAAATACATATCATATGGACCGGGTCAAACCAAGGTCAACGGTCCTCAAAATCTCCAAGGCTATGGAAAAATCTAGTCAAACTCAAAGACTAAGTCAAACCAACTCAAATCTTGCTTAAAAAGCTAAACCATGATTAAAATAATACTAAACAGAGAAATTGGGGGTCGGGGTCTTACAGGGGGTGGAATGTGACGCCCCAGAGTCCCACATCGACTATAGAGAGGAAAGTGATTGAGATTATATGTAGAGCTTACACCCTTACCTTGCATGAGGCCTTTTGATGGGTTGATGCCCATCAGAAATAAAACCGTGAGGCCCATAGGCCAAAGCGGACAATATCATGCTTGCGGGTATGGGGTTGAGCATTACATTTTCTCCTTTTTCTTCTCTAAGCTTGGGCACCACTTGGACTTGAGAAGACTTTCTAATTTCTGAAATTCCACTTTTGGAATGGCTGTGGGCCCCCATTGGGCGTGTAACCCTAGATTGGGTTTCTTCTTTTTTCTTCTTTCTTTCTTTCTTCTAATTTGATTATGCTTTCTTTCTCCAATTCTTTCCTTCTTTGATTTGAATTGCAAGTTGTCCAAGTAGTCTTGAAATCAGAAACAGCTTGGATGGGACCCACCATAATCCTTACTTGGTGATTCACGCCCATCATGTCTTCTCTAATTCCTCCCTTTTTGCTCCTTTTTACCTTTGCATAAAAATTAACAAAGACTATGTAACAAAAAATAAAATAAACATGAACTAGCTTAAGATCAATCAAATACTAGGGCTTTAATTGCAACTATAAAGCATTCATTAGTGGCTCTAAGTAATCCAGACCTGATCTGACCACTTTGAACAAGTTTCCAATGCAAAATTCTAGTAAACAATACAAGTTCTATCATCTATCACGTACTTCCATACAATATATGTGAGGATCAAGAGGTTGTTTTTGTGTTAATTGGCTCACCCAAAATATCAAATAATCATTTTTGTGCTTCTCAACAATCTATCTTGTTAATACAATAGGCCCGCTGCATCAATAGCCCATCTTAAAGCATGACAATCACCTGGCTATGTACAAAAAATGATTGGTGATTGAAGAATAGGTGTAAGAGGCTAGGTTGTGACCTGGTCTAGGATTAATATTAGCAGAAGGGAATGTTGTTTTGACGGGAAACTTAACTGACCAATAAGCGGGTTAGCCACTTGTATCCTTGACCTTCATGACACATTGGACAGAATGATATGCTTATTGGCCATTAAAGACCAGAGAAATGGATAGAAGGTGCATCCAGACATGCGAAGTATGGTTTAATCTCGAGATTGAAAAGCAATTACTCTAGTTGGCATCCAGTTATTGAAAATGTAAGTTTTGAAAACATATGGGTATTGAATGGAAATTAATACATGCGCCATAAGTTTTTTTTTTCAAGAAGTAACAATGATATATATTAAAATGGAAAGTTAGTAAAAGAAGTGCACTGAAAGCCCAAGACAAAGTAATGCTGGTATACATGCGCCATTAGTAATAAATCTATTTTTGTAATATGGCATTGCTTTCAGTTGGATGAACCGTTTCTTGGATGTAAAGTTATGAGATGCAGTGATTAGTGCCATTTCATGGTAGCGTATTTTGGAACCATATGTTTGTGCCTGTGTACTTACTGCCACCATCTGTAGAAATTTAATTTTATAGCAAAGAAGGTTCTCAACTAGAGCTTGGTAGTTTTCAACATAATGAATGATGAGCAGAGACGACCAATTGAATTTCTATTTTAGGGTTCTGGAATATGTTTCAGTGTAGAATAAAAAATGGTCACAATGCAGGGCCTCTGAGTAGCAATGTTGTTGCTTTCTGGTTGCAGATGTATGAAAATTATTCTGTTGGATGCAAATATGAGACTTTAACTGTGCAGAAACATTACTCTGATACATATAATTTTGCTAGTTCTTTCCTATTTCTTAGCTAATTTAGCATTGTTATAGATGTTTCTTATAAAAGCACTGTACAAAAGGATCCTCCTCTTAGGAGGGAAGTTACAACATGAATTCAAATGATTTTGTAAACATAATGGAGATTAGCTTTTCTATTGAGATGCCATTCTTGACACCTGGTGTCACGTCCCCAAAATCTAAACAGGGGTTAAACGTGAGATTAGGGCTAATTAAAACTTTTGCAATAATAATTAAATATAACTTAGCCCCAATCATGTCCTAATCAGATTGAAGACCGCTGTGAGGTATAAATATTTCCTCAAGTATCAATAACAAATAGCGGAAGCTTATAAATACAAATGGTATCTTAAAGATGCATAGTTTGCGAGCAATAACTGAATATTATAACTAAAGTTCAGAGTTTAAGCATTTAACCAAAAGTATTAATTACAATAAAAGGCCACGATAAAACTTGGGCCTAACCAAAAGATAAACGAAAGAAACCAAAAGATGAATCTATCCATATAAATGTCAAAGCTCTTGTGTACGGGGTCAGTACGACTATACAACACCGTCCGTACTATAGTCTAAGAAGTCATCAGACTGATCCGCCTGTACTTCTTCCGTCGTCTCCTCCTCGGGATAGAAGGGCTCGGTACCTATGCACCAAGAGTAGCATTGTTAACACGATGGTTGGCAAGCAGTGTATATATAAATGACAACAAGATATGCATATCGAATCAGAGTAGACAAGAGATAAGTTCAAAAGAAACATATGCATTTCAGACATAAGAAATACATAGTATACAAATCATAAACAATCTAATATAAACATCTAGCAAGATAGGCGGTCCACATAAGCTACTTACCATCGGAATATTGCCCTCCCGTATTCATATTGAGTTGTGGTGGGGAGACCAAGGCACAGGGTATACTTGGCAGCAAGGCACATGATTAAAAGCTTGGCAACAAGGCATGAGTAGTAACTCGACAACAATGCACAGTAATGACCCGGAAAACAAGCAAGATCCATTAAGTAACAAGTCATACTGCGCAGACGTTCATCAAGGTCCTAACAGAGATGGTGCCCCATCTGTATTGGGCGATATACAGCTGAGTGGTGCATGGCACAAGATTTCTAGACAAACAATAGTGATGGACTAGGTTTTCTTGCGTGAACAAGATTCATTAACAATTGAGGGACTACTTTCCATTATCAAATCAAGGGTCAAGACAATACAAGCAAGCTTCTTCAATTAATAAAACCATAAGTAGCCCGCATCAAGCTTTTACAATCAAAGCCACATAGTCTCAACACTTACATCAATCGATAACAAGGTAAACAAGATAATAAGGGGATCCTAGGTCATCATCTAGGTTCATCATATAATCCCCAAACCAAAGAAAGTAAAGCAATCTAAGGAACATGAGCATTTCATGTAGAAAGTACCAAACGGTACAATTCAGAATCTAGAGCGATAAACAATCCAATCTTAGGTCAATAGTTTTTACCGTAGTCTCGTACAACTCTATTCAGTTAATGAAAGGAATAAGGTTCGCGATACCCGAACAAACGATCTTCGTGCATAGATTTAAAGGAGGTAACACGTTGTCCCGTACCATTCAAGATTGATATAAGTTGAAAACTCGAGAAAATAAAAAATAACTACGAGAAAATGTATGACCAAAACATCTCTCATATCAAGTCAAATGAGTCCAAAAAGGGTAATCAAGGTTCCACCTAAGTCCATAAACTAAGGATAATTCCTTTCGAAAAAGGAGGAATTTCGGTCAGCTAGGTTCGGTTAACCGACATGTTCTGTCAGCCGACAGCTGACGGAAAAGGCGACCGACATCACAAAATTTCCAGAAAACAAGGTCTCTAGAATTCTAACCGATAGGTCCCCCATGTGCATTTCGGCTAGCCAACACCCAGGTTTGGCTAACCGAAATTCTCCAAAATTCTGAAGTTTGCAGAATACAAAATGGGGAGTTTTACTCCTTTCCATCATTCACACCTGCAAACAAGGAAAATAGGGCCTTGCCCTCACCACATACATCCATACCCCCTCTCATCAAGTCCATCAATCTATCAATGTAATTTCCAATTATTTTCATTAAGCAATGAGACAAGATTAACATGTTTTCATTCCAAATCAATCAAAATAAGAGCATAGGGTCATCTAAGCATATTCAATCATCATTTCAAGGGAGAAACAACATATCTAATCATAAATATATAAATTCACTTGCCTTAATGATGAGCTAAACCAAATTAAGAGAAATTAAGAGGAAATCTCTCTTTGAGCTCAAACTTGGAGAAAGAAGCTTCTCAACCCAAAATCAATCTACAAAATGAATGCAATGGGTTATATTGAGCTATCCTAATCCATTTCTAAAATAAATGAATAAGGAGAACTAAGTTTAAAAGCATTGGAAGCCTACCCTAGAAAGGTTTGTTAATGAAAGGCTTAGAAGAGTAGATGTTTGGGTTCCTTGAGTCTTGAGGAAGAAGATGGGAAGGTTGGCCTGCGAAGATGGAGCTCTGGCTGTCGGTAACGGCAAGGAGTTATTGAAGGGAAAAAGAGAATGAATAGTAGTGAAGTAGAGAGATAGAGATGAGTGAAGGGATGAGTCAAACGGATGATGGGGCTTTATATTAGGATAAGTATGGAAAATATGGGTTAAGTCCCTAGTTAACTTAAGTGGTCATTTGGGCCTCTTCCTCGCGTGGAATCAAAACGCGATAGAAGACTAAAGTTTATGAAATGTCGATACCTATCCGATGCACCCAAACTCACAAAAACTCATAATCTCGATTAAACCCCTGAAAACTTCCCGAAATTGCAAACCACCCCCTATTGTACCCAAACACGCTCTGAATCACGTGAGATTTCACACATGATTCATTAGTCGAACCCGACTCGCTAAGACTCTAAACACACTTACTTACTAATCACGTAATTAGCTATAATTAATATAGGTTAAGGGTCGGGATGTTACATCCTCCCCCCCCTTGGACGATTTGGTCCTCCAAATCTCTAACACACCTCTGGTAGAAGCTCTGGATACTTCTCCTTGATCTGATCACTGAGTTTCCAAGTTGCTTCACTCGGACTGTGATGCTTCCACTGTACTTTGACCCAATGGATAGTCCTAGTCCTCAAAACATGCTCCTTGGTGTCTATGATTTCCTTCGGTTTCTCAACGAACGTAGTATCTAGCTGGACATCTAACAGTTCATGATGAAGCACGTGAGTAGGGTCTAGTACATATCTCCTCAACATGGAAACTTGAAAAACTCTGTGGACTCCTAATAACTCTATTGGTGAAATCATTTGGTAAGCCACTTCCCCCACGCGCATATCAATTTCAAAAGGTTCGATAAATCTCCGAGCCGACTTGCCTTTCTGCCCAAATCTCATAGTTCCTCTAGTCGGTGAGACCTTAAGAAAAACCTTGTCTCCGGCCTTGAACTCAAAATCTCTCCTCTTGAGGTCTGCGTAACTCTTCTGGCGGTTCCTTGCAATCTTCAGTCTATCAGTAATCTATTTCACATCCTCACTAGTATCACTGACGATCGAAAATCCATGAAAACTCCGAACACCAATCTCTTCCCAACAAATCGAGGTCCTGCACTTCCGTTCGTACAAGGCTTCGAATGGTGCCATCCCGATACTAGAGTGATAGTTATTGTTGTAGGCAAACTAGCACAAAGGAATACTCTTCTACTAGTCTTTCCCGAAATCGAGAACACATGCCCGCAACATATCCTCCATAGTCTGGTTCATCCTATCAGTCTGTCCATCGGTCTGAGGGTGATACGCAGTGCTGAAATTCAATGTCATGCCCAAGGCTGCTTACAAACTAATCCAAAATCTTCCCACAAACCTCATGTCTCTGTCTAATACAATAGACTCTGGAACTCCGTGCAATCTGACTATGTCATCAATGTACATCGTGCCAAAACATCCATGGATCCTCTCATCTTCATCGGAATGAAATGAGCTGACTTGGTGAGTCTGTCAACTATCACCCAAATACTGTCATGGTCCTTCGTAGGTGGTAATCATGGAACGAAGTCCATGGTAATGTGCTCCCACTTCCATCCCGGTGTCTGCAATGGCTTAACTAATCCTGGAGGTCTATGATGTTCAGCCTTCACTTGTTGACACACTAGACATCTCGAGACAAATCATGCAATCTCTATCTTCATTTTATTCCACAAATAGAAGCTCTTCAGATTCTGGTGCATCTTGGTGCTCCCTAGATGAATATCATAACGAGAATGGTGTGCCTCAACCATAATCTTGTTCCTCAAATCATGTACATCCAAAGAGCACAATCTATCCTAACAATAAAGTACACCCTCCACGAGTCTGAACTCTGGTCTGTCTGATATGCTATCAATCACTATGACTAACTCAGGATCCTCTCCTTGACTGCTCTTTATTCTGTCCAAAATCTCTGGTTCCCATGTGTGCATATTTGCAATCATAACTCTTTCAGTCTGAGGTTGGAACTCTACATCCAAATCTCTGAATACTTCTGTAAAAGACCACTCTACTTGTAAACATCCAGTAGTTGCTTCCTTCCTGCTCAATGCATCTGCAACCACATTTGTTTTCCCGGGATGATATTTGATCGGGAAATCGTAGTCTTTGATGTGCTCCATCCATCTGGTCTGCCTCATATTCAGATCTTTCTGCCTGAACAAGTATTGAAGACTCTTGTGATCCGAGTGAACCTTGAGTTTCTCTCCGTACAGGTAGTGTCTCCATAACTTCAGGCCCATAACTACTGTTGCTAGCTCCAAATCATGGGTAGCGTATCTCTTTTCATGCTCTTTCAGCGGTCTTGACCCGTAGGCCACTACTTTTCCTTCTTGCATGAGCATGCATCCCAAGCCAATGCCTGAAGCGTCTATAAAAATAAAAAAAAACCCTCTAGTTCCGTCGGTAAAGTAAGAACAAGAGTTTTAGTTAATCTAGTCTTCAACTCTTGAAAGTTAGCTTCACACTGTTTTGTCCAAACAAAAGGAACATCCTTCCTTATCAATTTGGTCGATGGAGCTGCTATGCTGGAAAATGCTTTTACAAATCTTCTGTAATACCCAAACAAACCTAGAAAACTCTTGATTTGTGCTACTGTCTTCAGACTCTGCCAACTAACAACTACTTCAATCTTCGCTGGATCCACTGCCAAACCTTCTCTAGAGATGATGTGTCCTAGAAAAGACACTTTCTCAAGCCAAAAATCACACTTACTTAGCTTGGCATAAAGTTGATTCTCTCTCAGAATCTGCAATGAAGCTCTCAAATGCTCAGCATGATTATCTCTAGACCTCGAATAGACTAAAACGTCGTCTATGAACACCATTTTGAACTGATCTAAGCATGGAGCAAAGATCTTGTTCATCAAGGCCATGAATACACTCAGTGCATTGGTTAACCTAAATGGCATCACCAAGAATTCATAATGGCCATATCTGGTCCTGAAGGTTGTCTTCAAGGCTGTCTTCTGCACATCTCGATCTTCAACCAGCAATTGATGGTAGCCTGATCTCAAATCGATTTTTGAGAAGTTCTGTGCTCCTTCCAGCTGATTGAACACCTCATCCATCATGGGTAAAGGATACTTGTTCTTGATTGTAACTTGATCCAACTGTTTGTAGTCTATGCACATACGCATTGTACCATCCTTCTTTTTCACGAATAAAACCTGTGCACCCCAAGGTGATACACTCGGTCTCACAAATCCTTTGTCCAAGAGATATTGTAATTGAGCTTTCAACTCCCTTAGCTCTGCTGGAGCCATACGATAAGGAGCTTTTGATATTGGTGCTGTCCCTGGCACAAGCTCAATCATAAAGTCTATCTTTCGAACCGATGGTAATCCAGGTATCTCCTCCGGAAAAATATCCGGGAACTCACAAGCAACTGGAATATCCTCCACCGCTTTGGACAATTTATCCTCCATGATAAATGCCACATAACCTTCACATCCACCCTTAATCAATTGATTTTCCCTCAAGGCTGAAATGACACTAGTGGATATGGGCCTCCTCTCACCAACAATTTCCACATTGTCTGCTAACACTTGCAGTCTGATGGTTTTGTTAAAACAATTCATTATGGCCCGATAGGTGGATAACCAATCCATACCCAATATGACATCAAAGTTCATCATCCCTAGGATGATCAATTCGTGATAGGATGTAATTCCCTACCCGCACTTTGCATGCTGGAAAATAGGACTCACACTACACCGTTTTCCCTAAGGGATTACTAACGAAAAAAATATAATGCAATGGAGCTATGTCTCCCACCAAGCATGCAACAAAAATAGGTGATACAAACGAGTGTGTGGAACCAGAATCAAATAAGACTATAGCAGATACATCTGAAATAGAGAGTGTACCTTCCATAACTCCTCCGGAATCCTCTCCCTCCTGCATATCCAAGGCATTAAGCCTACCATGCTGTTAAGGCCTCTGCTATTGTCCCTGCTGAAATCCCTAGGGCCTTTGCTGTCCCTGCTGATATCCCTGGGGCGTGAATTGTCCCTGCTGTCCTTGGGGTCTGAATTGTCATTTGCCCTGCGGTGGTGCTTGCAATCGGAGTTGCTACTGCTGCTGTGGTGCCTACCTCAAAGGCTGTGCTGCAATTGGTGGTCTAAGAGCTGCATTCTTCACACCTTGCCCTTGCTTCTTAGGGCGATCTTTCACTTGGTGGCCCTGTAAGCCACACTCAAAGCACGCTCCAGACATCACCCTACATTCCACTGACGGGTGATTCCTGCCATAGTGAGTACACGCTACTCTCCATCCTTGTTCCATTCTAGGCCTCTTGGCCTGCTGCTGTGATCGCTGCTGATACTGTTGCTGAGAACGTTGCTGATATGGTTGCTATTGATATCCTGAAGTTTGACTCTTGCCCTGAGTCTGAGTCTGTCTGAGGTTCTGAACATATAGGGCCTTCTCCTTGATGGTTTCTTCAAACTAGTAAGCCCTTTTGAGATTCTCCTCATAGGTGGCCAAAGTAACACCGGTCACCTTTCCTGTGATCTTGGGGTTCAGTCCCCTGATAAACCTCATAACCTTGTACGCTTCGGTCTTCACCAGAGATGCTGCAAACCGGGACAGGTTAGTGAACTGCTGATCATACACCTGAACTGAGTTCTCTCCCTGTTGTAGTGTCTTGAACTCTGCAACCTTCAATGCTGTGATATGAGGTGGAATCTACTTAGTACGAAACAATATACTAAATGACTCCCATGCAGTCTCATCCTCAATAGTCATGTATGGTGTCTTCACTGACTTCCACCACATTTCAGCTGTACCACGAAGCATATAAGCTGCCAGTTGTACTCGTTCTTTCCCTGTACACTTAAAGACCACGAATATTTTCTCTAATTGCACAACCCACTCATCAGCATCGAATGGATCCTCATTACCGAAGAATTCTGGCGGTTTCCTCTTCTTGAACTTGTCAAACACATCATTTGGGTCTGTCAACCTAGCTGGCATGATGACCTGTGTAGCCGGAGTTGGCATTTCTAAAACTGCCTTCATCTGAGTCTGAAAAGTAGCTTGAGCTTCTTGTTGTTTGGCCTAGTTCGGAGTTTGTGCTTCTTGTGAAGTCACAAAGGCTTGCATCAGCTTATTAAATCTACTCTCTATAGAATCACCATCAGTAGCATTAACATTGCTACTTTCCGGGTTGCCAGAACTATTAGAGCGCATATTTCTGCCAACCATCCTGAAACATAAGAAACGTTAGTCCCATGGGACTCGATCTAGCAAACAAACTATACAATCTACAGAAGCTAAGATACCCAAAATACAAGCCAATTCTCACACATCTTAGTTCCTACTTGTTTTTAAATCTAGAACCAGTAATGCTCTGATACCACTTCTCACGTCCCCAAAATTTAAACGGGGGTTATACGTGAGATTAGGGCTAATTAAAACTTTTCCAACAATAATTAAATATAACTTAGCCCCAATCATGTCCCAATCGGATCGAAGACCGTTGTGAGGCATAAACATTTCCTCAAGTATCAATAACTAATAGCGGAAGCTTATAAATACAAATGGTATCTTAAAGATGCGTAGTTTGCGAGCAATAACTGAATATTATAACTAAAGCTCAGAGTTTAAACATTTAACCAAAAGTATTAATTACAATAAAAGGCCACGATAAAACTTGGGCCTAACCAAAAGATAAACGAAAGAAACCAAAAGATGAATCTATCCGTATAAACGTGAAGGCTCTCGTGTACGGGGTCAGTACGGCTATACAACGCCGTCCGTACTATAGTCTAAGAAGTCATCAGGCTGATCCGCCTGTATGTCTTCCGTCGTCTCCTCTTCGGGATAGAAGGGCTTGGTACCTATGCACTAAGAGTAGCATCGTCAACACGATGGTTGGCAAGCAGTGTATATATAAATGACAACAAGATATGCATATCGAATCAGAGTAGACAAGAGACAAGATCAATAGAAACATATGCATTTCAGACATAAGAAGTACATAGTATACGAATCACAAACAATCTAAAATAAACATCTAAAAAGATAGGCGGTCCACATAAGCTAATTACCACGGGAATATTGCCCTCTCGTATTCGTATTGAGTTGTGGTGGGGAAACCAAGGCAGAGGGTATACCTGGCAGTAAGGCAATGATTAAAAGCCTGCCAACAAGGCACGAGTAGTAACTCGGCAACAAGGCACGATAATGACCCGACAAACAAGCAAGATCCATCAAGTAACAAGTCGTACTGCGCAGACGTTCATCAAGGTCCTAACACAGATGGTGCCCCATCTGTATTGGGCGATATACAACTGAGTGGTGCCTGACACAAGATTTCTAGACAAACAATAGTGAGGGACTAGGTTTTCTTGCATGAACAAGATTCATTAACAATTAAGGGACTACTTTCCATTATCAAATAATGGGTCAAGACAATATAAGCAAGCTTCTTCAATTAATAAAACCATAAATAGCCCTCATTAAGCTTTTACAATCAAAGCCACATAGTCTCAACACTTCCATCAATCGATAACAAGGTAAACAAAACAACAAGGAGATCCTAGGTCATCATCTAGGTTCATCACATAATCCCCAAACCGAAGCAAGTAAAGCAATTTATGGAACATGAGCATTTCATGTAAAAAGTACCAAACGGTACAATTCAGAATCTAGAGCAATAAACAATCCAATCTTAGGTCAATAGTTATTACCGTAGTCTCGTACAACTATATTTTGTCAATGAAAGGAATAAAGTTTGCGATACCCGAACAAACAATCTTCGTGCATAGATATAAAGGAGGTAACGCGTTGTCCCGTACCGTTCAAGATTGATATAAGTTGAATATCCGAGAAAATAAAAAATAACTACGAGAAAATGTATGCCCAAAACATCTCTCATATCAAGTCAAATGAGTCCAAAACGGGTAATCAAGGCTCCACCTAAGTCCATAAACTAAGGATAATTCCTTTCGAAAAAGGAGGAATTTCGGTCAACTAGGTTCGGTTAACCGACATGTTCTGTCAGCCGACAACTGACCGAAAAGGCGACCGACAGCACAAAATTTCCAGAAAACGAGGTCTCTAGAATTCTACCCGATAGGTCCCCCATGTGCATTTCGGCTAGCCAACACCCAGGTTTGGCTAACCGAAATTCTCCAAAATTCTGAAGTGAATTCTGTGCAGAATACAAAATGGGGAGTTTTACTCCTTTCCATCATTCACACCTGCAAACAAGGAAAATAGGGCTTTGCCCTCACCACATACATCCATACCCCCTCTCATCAAGTCCATCAACCTATCAATTTAATTTCCAATTATTTTCATTAAGCAATGAGACAAGATTATCATGTCTTCATTCCAAATTAATCAAGATAAGAGCATAGGGTCATCTAAGCATATTCAATCATCATTTCAAGGGAGAAACAACATATCTAATCATAAATATATAAATTCGCTTGCCTTAATGATGAGCTAAACCAAATTAAGAGAAATTAAGAGGAAATCTCTCTTTGAGCTCAAACTTGGAGAAAGAAGCTTCTCAACCCAAAATCAATCTACAAAATGAATGCAATGGGTTATAGTGAGCTATCCTAATCCATTTCTAAAATAAAGGAATAAGGAGAACTAAGTTTAAAAGCATTGGAAGCCTACCTTAGAAAGGTTTGTTAATGAAAGGCTTAGAAGAGTAGATGTTTGGGTTCCTTGAGTCTTGAGGAAGAAGATGGGAAGGTTGGCCGGCGAAGATGGAGCTCTGGCTGTCGGTAACGGCAAGGAGTTAGTGAAGGGAAAAAGAGAATGAATAGTAGTGAAGTAGAGAGATAGAGATGAGTGAAGGGATGAGTCAAACGGATGATGGGGCTTTATATTAGGATAAGTATAGAAAATATGGGTTAAGTCCCTAGTTAACTCAAGTGGTCATTTGGGCCTCTTCCTCGTGTGGAATCAAAATGCGATAGAAGACTAAAGTTTATGAAATGTCGATACCTATCCGATGCACCCAAACTCACAAAAACTCATAATCTCGATTAAACCCCTGAAAACTTCCCGAAATTGCAAACCACCCCCCTACTGTACCCAAACGCGCTCCGACTCATGTGAGATTTCACCCACATGATTCATTCGTCAAACCCGACTCACTAAGACTCTAAACATACTTACTTACTAATCACGTAATTAGCTATTACTAATATAGGTTAAGGGTCGGGATGTTACACCCGGCAGTTGCGGGATCCTAATGGCATGCTGAGATGGCACTACAATGGAGGTTTATCTTTCTGTTAAGGTTTTAAGATCTAATAATATTATGTGTCCCATCACCCATTTAGCAATCTGATAGAAGGTACTGCTTTTCAAACATTATGTCTTTAATAATCATCGGAAAGAAATACAATTTGCTGAACAATGAAGAGTTGTATTTAGTGTCAAAGAAATTCAACATCATTTGCAATATCCTACTGTTTGTAACTCTATAATGCTGGTTTGTCTGCTTGGTATCGAAATCCTAGTAATATCAAGCAATTTCTTCCTATGAAAGGGGGCTAAAATTGAATAAATGAAGGGAGATCCAGCAATGAATATCATATAATATCCTCCTTAGGTACAAATGATTGTCTGGCCATTTTTCGAGTAAATCAGATCCTTTCATTCCTCAGTTCTTAATAGTCCTTCCCCAGAACCCACTTGTGTATTATAGGGGGAAGGATTTTGGGCCCGCTCGGGCCTGCGTGGGTCCCGGGCCCCCCACAGGGCCTATTGTATACACTTCGGGAGACGGACTCCGTAATCATGCATTTGTCCTAGGGTGCACTTCGGGAGACGCGTCCTTAATCCTGCATCCCAGGGGCCTCCCCGAGTCGAACCCTCAACCTCTCGCTTTAAGAGAAAGTTGGGGAGACTTCTGGTACCACTTGAGCTACCTTCCCCCTACAAAAGGCCGGCCTTTTTGTAGGGGGAAGGATTTTGGGCCCGCCCGGGCCTGCGTGGGTCCCGGGCCCCCCACAGGGCCTATTGTATACACTTCGGGAGACGGACTCTGTAATCCTAGCTCAAGTGGTACCAGAAGTCTCCCCAACTTTCTCTTAAAGCGAGAGGTTGAGGGTTCGACTCTGGGGAGGCCCCTGGGATGCATGATTAAGGACGCGTCTCCCGAAGTGCACCCTGGGACAAATGCATGATTACGGAGTCCGTCTCCCGAAGTGTATACAATAGGCCCTGTGGGGGGCCCGGGACCCACGCAGGCCCGGGCGGGCCCAAAATCCTTCCCCCTACATGTATAATTCCGAAGAATTTGAAGACAAAGTAGGCGAACTCGCAGTCTCGCACTATATATAGTTAGGACTTCGTTACATTTTATTGCATGTTTTAGTGAACTTCTTATGCATGAATCAGCAGTCATCCAACAATAATTATTCATTTTTTTTCACTCAGGTTGTGGATCTTGTGAGAAGAGCCATGCCCTTAGCATTGACACCAGAATATGACCCAAGGAGAGAAGAGCTGAAGATGCTACAAAAGAAGAAGGAAGAAATTGATGGTCTGGTGCACAGGCAGGTTCGCTATTTTCTATGGACTGGGTTGGGTTTCTTTGTATTCCAGCTGAGTCTATTTTTCCGTTTGACATTCTGGGAGTTCTCTTGGGATGTCATGGAACCAATAACTTTCTTCACCACTGCTACTGGCCTTGTCATTGGCTACACCTACTTCCTCATCACCTCAAAGGACCCAACCTATCAAGATTTCATGAGGAGGTTGTTTTCTGGCAAGACAAAGGAAACAGTACAGGAAACAACATTTTGACATAGATAGGTTCATGGAGCTGCAGAGGCAGTGTAAGTGTCCTCTAGGCCATGTTAGAGGGAGGACAGAACTGGATGCATTTCACTGATGACCCATTAATATTTTTACATAGATCACCGGTTCATTGGAGCATGAGAAGTACTGGATGCATTTCATTGATATCTCAACATAATCCTCGTTTTAAAGTAATAACCAATGTTTAAGTATAACCCAGGTTTTGATTTAGCTTCTGGGGTTTTCTTTCTCATCACTAGATGGGAATGTTGGGAGAGAAATAAGATGTATGATCATTAATTGTAGTTACACTTTTTTTGTGCTTTCAACTCAATATCCAGTATATTCATTTTCCCGTCATTTTTTTTTCTTTTTTTATTTTTTTGCTAATTAAACCAATTTGGCCTGCAAAAACATACGCCTATGAGTAAAAATGATTATTTTGTAAGCATCAAGGCAACATGATCAGTAAATGTTTTTAGACAAGGTAGTACGTTTGCAACAAAGAATCATTACTCTCTGCATGAAAGGTTGTATAAAAAAAGATATTGTTGTTAATGCTACATCCCGGCCCTATGACTTTGTTTGTTGTCTCATTGGGGATTTACCTTTTAGATAGATGTCTTCCTTCATTTATTCCGTCAGCCAATCATATAATCTGACCCCTGCTTGAGTCAAATATATACCAGACATATGAACCCTACAATATATGAGATCGTAAGACTATAACAAACTAGGTTATATGATTTTAACCTTCTAACTCTCTGTACTTCATTATACTTCATTACTCATCCTAAATTTGGATCATTAGGTGACCCACCTTGACCCACCCATTTGGTGGTGATTTTGTTAGATTTGGAGAGGATATGTGATTTCAAATTTTGACCCAGGTCAAATTTGATGCGGTTCAGGTTTTGGCTATCCCATCCCTCTTCTACCCATCAAAGACTAATCTGCATGTCTTTTTAATGGGATGTGGTACACAATGCTGTTACTAGTTGGTATTGGAATCCTGAAAAGGTGAGGGTGATTAGCTTGCAAGCTTGAGTCCTAAGTACCCTACTCTGCCTCTGCCTGTCTTACCACATTATAAATAGACCGGGCACCGGGCAGGGTAGATATGATTTGGGTTGTGTAGTGTGTAGACGTTTACTTTAAGGGAAAATTTTAAATATGGCCTTAACTTTTTGCCTTATTTCAAAAAAGGACACAGGTCTTGAAACTTTTCAAACTAGTCCCTAAGCTTTTCAGTAAATTTTTAATTAACGACATCTGGCCATTTAAAGCCAAATGCCATTTCAATTCCTAGATGTTCTGCAACAGGTTAACTAAGTTACCAAATAGGACATACTAAGAGGCCTAGCCGGGATTTTCTTCCAGTGGGGGCAAACAATAGTTGACTAGCAACTACAGAGCCGAATTTTTTTGGGGCCTTCGGTCGCAAGTCCCTCAACCTTGTCGTTTTAGGCCTCTAGTCCATAACATTTTCACTTTATCTGATCTTTTTTCAGGAGACAAATAAATTTATCTGAGTTTTGAAAGAAAGTCGTATAAATTTCTCTGAGTTTTGCCAGAAGTCTAGATAAATCTATCTCAGTTTGTTCAAACTGAGATAGATTTATCTTAGTTTTGCCTGAAGTTCAGATAAATTTATCTAAGTTTTGCCAGAAGTTCATATAAATTTATTTGAGTTTAAAACAAACTCAGATAAATTTATTTATCTTTTGGAAGAAAAATCAGATAAATTTTTATATCTTTTCGAAGAAATTCACATACATTTATTTGGCTTTCGAAAAGAAACTCGCATAAATCTGATTCAAAACTTCAAAAATACTCTGAACAAAAAACGATGATAATACAACAAAAGGAATGAGATATAGTAGCCACGTGAGAAAGAAAACCACAGAAGATCACAAAAACTCTCGCTCGAGACCTTTAAGGCCAGGCTTGTTGCGAAAGGATATACTCAGAAAGAAGGTATCGATTATGAGGAAACCTTCTCGCCGGTAGCCATGCTCAAGTCCATTTGGATACTCTTATCCATTGCGGCTCATCTCGATTAAGAGATTTGGCAAATGGATGTCAAAACGACATTTCTCAATGGCCATCTTGAGGAAGACATCTATATGATGCAGCCAGACGGTTTTATAGCTAACAACCAAGAGCAAAGAGTTTGCAAGCTGTAGAAGTCCATTTATGGACTTAAGCAGGCATCCCAGAGCTGGTACATCTGTTTTGACCAGGCAATCAAGTCATTTGGTTTTTGTCCGAATCTGGAAGAGTCATGTGTGTAAATGAGAAGTGAATGAGGCAGGGGAGTTTTTCTGGTATTGTATGTCGATAACATCCTTCTCCTAGGGAGTGACATAGGAATATTGCAACACTAAAAGTTTGGTTAGCTAAGACTTTTGATATGAAGGACTTGGGAGAAGCTAGCTACATCCTAGGGATCAAACTCCATCGAGATTGGATAAATAGGATGATAGGCTTATCCCAAGCTGCGTACATAGATAAGGTACTAGTATGGTTTGCTATGCAGGATTCCAAGAAGGGTATCACAACTTTCAGGTATGGAATGAACCTTTCCAAGGATCAGTGTCCTAAGACACCTGGGGTTTGATCACCTTGAAGGAAGTAGTGATCTTCTTCTTCTTTGGTGATTTTGATGTTTATCCACATGACACCATGTTGACGGAGGCAGACCCATAGTTTTTGTCAAAGGTGATCACTCCGGTTTTCCACATCTCGTTTATCTTCTCCCTCATAACGAAGCATTGATTGAGAGGATGCGAGATCATCTGGTGGTATGGACAGTACTGTGAATTGTTGGTTTTGCCAACATCTCCCGGTCTTTTGGGATCAGGCAACGTGGGCTTGCCATTTGCCCGAGAGCTCCAAAGATTTCATCAACATCTTCATCGAACGGGTGTTTCTTTTCTACTCACTCTTTGAAGGCGTTAGAGAGTTCATGTCTTTTACCTGCAGCTTGTTTTTAGCTTTCTTTGGTGGCTGAGGAGCCGACTTGGTTTGCACATTGAGGACCTCTTTTCTTTTTGTTTTTGGGGTTGCAATGGCGGTTGGCTCCTTCCATGATGATTTATGACTGTTGGGGTCTTTGATCACCGTTTCAACTTCCATAGAAGCTTCTAAGAGTTCTCCCAGGCTTGTTTATTTATTACCGATAATCATGGAGCAGATCCTTGCTGTAATATTCTTTCGGCAGATGTTGACCAGCGACGCTTGAGGCAATACATCTGAGCATTTGTACGCCATTGCTTTCCACTTGTGAATAAAGTCATATGTCGACTCATTCTCCCCCTGTTTTAGGCTGCAGAGTTGAGCCATTGTAGTGGGATGGTCCTCACCTTTGAAGTGAGTCAGGAAGCGTGTTTCTAGCATGGCCAAGTTTTGGATGGAGTCCTCTAGTATAGTGGAGTACCAATCAAAGGCCGTACCTTTTAAAGTACTTTCAAAGAGGCGGATCTTGAGTGCATCTTGATCCACCAAACGTCGGACATGGATTTTGGTTGCTGACTTTTGGCGTCTTCTGGTTTTTCCAACCATATGGACAACATCGACTTGGTTGGGTCTTTCTTTTTTGACCCATTTATGAGAGATTCGATGTGTAGGATGTTAAGTCCTTTGCTTCTCCAGTCTCTTTTGTTGATATGACGCGCGGCGGTGCACACGACGAGTAATTTAAGCTTCGGTCAGCTGTGGCTAGGTTTTGGCAAAGAAGGATGTGCTCCATCGAGCACAGCAACCGAGACTATCTTCTTTGAATCTAGGCATGGACAAGATTCGGACTTGGTCCTTTGTCTGTCGCAGCAAAGCTTTGAGTTTCTCGAGTTTGGCCCCTGTAGAGATGAAGGGTTGAACTGAAGGAGTGTAGGCCTTGGCAAATTTTTGCAGAGGCCTTGTGATGCATGATCGGATTTTGGGCTTGTAGGAGCAAGCCAGCTCATGCTGGGTTGACTTATTTGTCAAGTGGGAGACCGGTCTCTCCTCTTTCATGTGGGCAAGAGGATAGAACTGGTTGTCCTTGAGTGGGGCCGAGTATGCTGGCTTTGTAGATGCTTGGGACCTTCTTTGTTTTGGTGAAGATTTTGGAGACCAAGTCTCGGGATAAACCTGGTTGTTTGTGGGTTGAGGCTTCGCAGGGATGCCGCGGGCTTTGGGTTTCTTGACGCTCACCTTTGGTGTCATGGTAGTGACACGTTGAGATGCGATCTTCTACTTTTGGCAGGCCCAGTTTATTCTTTGGGAAGTGGGAATGGTCCCGGCGTCCCAAAGACTATAGTCGGCGAGTCGAAGTCGACCCGAAGTTTTGAGAGTTGCTGTCAGACCCGAAACCAGGTTGGGTATTTTTAATTTACATTTTTAACCGTGATTAGTCTATAAGTGGGTTTAGAGAATGATTAGCTTAATCTTAAACTAGAATAGATTTTTGAATAGCTTTGGGAATTTTGAGAGTCGTTTGACTTAGGCTTGACTTGGGCCGGGGCGCCCATGGGTCGTGTGTGAAACGTTGGGGACTTGATCTTGATTTTTGAAACTTCCAATTTTTACTTCTTTTGACTTATTTTATTATTTTTTTACAACTTTCATGTTTTGTCAAATTGCATTTGATGCTCAGAAATTACATTTTCGAGGAAACAGGGAAAAACATCATTTTACACTAAATTTGTACACAAATTTCGAAAACTTCAGAAATTGACAAAAAATATACTTTTACGAAAGGAGATGTTTCGACAAACGAATTTGTCTTCTTCGTTGTTTTTCGTTCGGGACCCGCAAATTCCATTTGCAAGTTAAGTGAAGATTTGATCTTCAAAACTTCTTCCTCACCTGTCAAGCTTTCCAAGGGTACCATTTTCAAGGTTTTTAAGCAAGGATAAAGTCCTTTTCCAAGCTCTTCTTCTTGGTTCAAGCTTTCAAAGGTTAGCAATGGTGATTCTTTCTTGAAATTCTTGTTTTCTAAACCAAATAGAACATCTTTCTCACACATGTAAAGAGTTTTCATTGAGGATTTCAAAAGATTGATTTCTAGGGTTTTTCTTGGGTTATTTTGGGGCTTTTGTAGGTTTGGAGCTAGAAGCTTGTTAGAGACCATCTTAGAGTGTTTTGGAGTGTATTGCTTCTCTTCTTGACCTAAGGCAAGTAAATAATCTAGATAATAATGATGAATGTGTTTATGAGAATGGATTTATGAATCTCTACTCCATATTGCTTTTTTTCTTACAATCTATGATTTCTCTTTGAAATGCTTAAGATATGGTTATACTTGTTTTCTTTGAGTTATTGTTTTTACAATAAGTTGGATCCTTGTTCTTAAATTGGCTATTCTTGAATCAGCTCCTCATATTTCAGAATTTTATGTCTTGATGAATGGAGAAAATCATGTTTGTATTTGATCTATTTTATTGCATAGGAATGAACTAGTGTATGGTTGATTGCATGGAGCTTCGAGAGTTAAATGAAAGTTTGATGAGGTAAGGAGAGGTCCAATTTATATGAAATGTATATGGGGAAGAAGGAAGGAAAGGATGAATCTTTTGGAGAAAGGGAAGGGAATCAATAACTTCAGAAATCTGTCTCTGCAGCGATGTCGGTCAGCTGTCGGTTAACCGACAGGTGACCGAACTTGCTCGGTTCCTCTCGGTTCCTTTTCCCGAGAGCTGCATTTTTCTGAAATTTTCTGATGCTGAAGTGTTTGTTAACCGAAGGGTGACCGACACCTTTTCGGCTACAATTCCAGAAGCTGTCCATTTCTCTAGCCTTGTGTTCGGGTAGCCCTCGGTCAGCATGTCGGCTAACCGGCCTGACCTGTCGGCTAACCGACAGCCAGCCGAAAGGTGACCGAAAGCTCATACAAGAATTTTTAGAAATGAGCATAAAACTTGATGTTGGGAATTACCGGGGAATTTTTATAGGTCCTAATGCACACTTTATTACCTCAAATGTTGGAGATCTTCAGTGGTACCAAACTACCTTCTTTTAAATCAACATTTAGGGATTTAATGTGTATTGAGACGACCCTAGGTAAGCTATTCAATCACTATACTTTTTTCATTCCAAATTGGAAAATCTGTATGCTTTTCTATAAATTAATTTGAAATAGATTTGAGTGGTTCGATATGTATGAAAATTGTTTGTAAGGCTACTCATTTGGTTCGTCCGAGATTATCAGATTTGCTTTTGTTCAGGAGTAGTCCTTTTTACCAATTTTAGAAATGTAATATTATTATGATTTGATTTGTATCGGTTCAGACTTTGATTGTTAAAATCGCACCACTAAGCTTAGGTTACCTTGTTGGGCTGATCACCCAGCTTGGGATCTTTAAAAATTCTGCCAACTACAATTTGGATTATGTTTGTACCAACCATGGCAACGGTTCTGTTTCCGGTCCCACGTGTAGTGGCTATGGTTCTATTTTTCGTCCCACATTATGTGGCAACGGCTCTGTTTATTCCGGTCCTACAAGTAGTGGCTACGATTTCTGTCCGCTCTTGTTACTTCGGTAATAGGAGAATATAGTTATATGTTGTTTGCCAATATTTTATCCGTTTGACATTATTTGTTCGATTGTTTTTCGTTTATTTCAGTTCATTGTAATCTTTGAATTTGTTAATGTTTAAGAAATTGATCTTTTATTTTATCATTTTCATTGTTTAGAATTTTAAATGTATTTACCATTATCTCTTAATGTTTTATAAATTCCTATTGTCTTATTATTTGTTTTATTTGCTTGCCAGACTGTTGTCTAACCCATATGTGTTTGGTGCCAGATAATGACCCCACCACTTTTGAGATGCAGCTAGAGGAGCACCTGTTAGTTCCAGCTGAACATGAGTGGCAACCTAATGATGTTGTTTAGTCATTGGGTTGTTTTTGAGCTACGAATCACTTTGGGATAGTTTTTGTTGGAAACTTGTTTTATAGCCAATTTTGGCGTATTATGGATATTATAAATATTAACTAACTTTGATTATTGTATTAAACTTGAATTATCTTGGACTCGCTAATGATATGTTTCTCATTTTGATACGAGTCTCAAATGTCCATTTTAAATATATGATTTGAATTAAAGGTTTACTACATTGCTTCCGTGAAGTTTGTATACGGTAAACGTGATTGTTAGATCATGAAGGATCAATTTTCGAGGATCCTTACCTCGAAAACCTGTGGGAAACTAGCGTGTGCGGGCGGAATTTTCCAGCTCGCCGCGCCACGACTCTGGATTAAGGACTTATTTATTAGGTTCTCAGTCCGGGGGCGTGACAGGCTTGGTATTAGAGCGATAAATGTTTTAGGTAATTAAAAATGGATTAGAGACATAGGGACGTGGCAAAGATCCGTTAGAATTCTCGTTAGATAGTATCAATTGTGTTTTGGGTACGCTTTATTAATTATATTTTGATGTACTAACAAGTTGTTTTGCAGCATTATGGCTCCACGCAGACCTCCAACGACTGGAAATGCTTCAGGCAGTAACAGTGGCAGTGGGGTTGAGAATCCAATGACAGACCAAATGCAACAACTTATGTAAATGTTAGTCGAGCAATAACAAAGAGCTAATGAAAATCAAGTTAGGTTCCAAGAGTAACAAACTAGACTACAAGAACAGATGGCAAAGAAGGATGAAGAATTAACTCAGGTTCAGAGACAGTTGTTAGAGGTTTTGGGGAGAAGGCCAGAACCAACACCGAACGTGGGAGCTCAGTTTCTTATTCAGAATGGAGAACGTGACCCCATTGCCTTGTTTGAGAAATTTTGTAAGAGGGATCCTAAAGAATTCACAGGACAAGAAGATCCTTTAGCGGTAGACGACTGGTTAGTTCACACGGAGAACATCTTTGATATTTTCACATCCACAGGCTAGCAGCAAGTTCATCTAGCAGCTTCAATGTTTACTAGATTGGCAGATATTTGGTGGAGACCATAAAGGATTGCTATCAAAATATCGATAATGAGATTGCCTGGCCCACTTTCAAGCAACAGTTCAGTGAAAAATATGTTCCAGCTCATATTAAGAAGCATAAAGCAGCAGAGTTTCAGTTGCTCAAGTAAGGGGACATGACAGTCCTTCAGTATCTTACAAAGTTTGAGAAGTTGTCTCGTTATGCACCAGAGCTCGTTGATATAGAAGAAAAGAAAATCACCACATTTATGGATGGACTAAATTCCATCATCTTGAGGGATCCCTCAGGAGTTGTACCACCTGCTACCTTCCAAGAGGCCATTAAAAAAGCTTACAAATTTGAATAAAAAATAATCAAATAATCAAGGATTCACAAAGGAAGAGACAGCAGTATCAAGGCCAGAGATCAAATCAAGGCAAAAGGTAGAAACAGCAGCAGAACACTCAAAATCAAGGTGGGTGTGAGCATTGTGGCAAAAATCACCCTACTCAGCAATGTTACAGAGTTATAGGTGCATGCTTTAAGTGTGGTGGCACAGATCACCAAATGAAGGATTGCGGGGCACCTCAGCAGCCACCAAGACAAGCACCTCAGCAAAACCAATAGGTAGTTCATAATCAGGCAAGGCAACAACAGTATCAGCAGCTCCGTCAACAACAGGAAAATCGGAATATCTGTCCGCTGTTAACAGCAAAAATGTCACTTTGCCTCTTTAACATCAAGAAAACTACTTGAAGTCGCAGGCTCCATAAATGGGCGATGCTACATCTAAAAAAATCAAATATTGTCAGAATAAAAAAAAACATCCTTCAAGAAAGCCAAAAGAGGAGTACACAAGAAGTTTCAGGCCATTTCAAAATCATTTGGCCTAACTTCGCTCCTCCGGCAGCTAAATAGAAGCTCACGGCAGCGACAGCATCGAAGACACCAAATCTTCGATCAGAGCCTGTGGATGGTCCCAAAATACATCCAAAGCCTCCACGTCAAGTACCAAGTCAAACTGACAACGTTTGACCTACATCAACCCTCAAACAACATAATCAAGCCTATCGGCGGCGAGAACTACCGAGGCCATCACTCATCAAATAGAGCACATGGGTGGCTTGAAGATGCTTACAAAGGGCTACATGTCAACTTTCAGATCATTTCGACAACATTTTACTAGACTTTGACTCTCGGAAGCCAAATCAGGCCTCTCGGCGGCGAAGCTCCCTGCGACCATGTTTTCTAAGACATAGGCTGTGGATCATCTGAAATGACACCAATAGGTTTCCTGTCAAATTTCAGGTCAATCGGACATCGGTTGACCGCACATCAAAGCGCGACATCTTCCTCGCGATAGAATCAATTCTGCTAGCGATAGGACCCCATACGGCTTCAAAACTAAAACAAAAGCCTGTGGTTGGTCTTATTTATTGCTCAAGAGGCTTCACCTCAAATTTCAGGTCATTCCGACATCATTTGTCCCAGTTTCGGCTTCTGACGAAAATTCGGCAGCTCTACGTGACTAAGTCTTTGGCTTTGTCCGAAAATTGGAAACTTTTCACTCCAAAACGCAAGCATTCTCATCAAATTTTCTATAGGGAAACCATGCCAACAAATGTGCAAAATTTTCAAGAAAAATACAGAAGAAGAAAGAATCAGAAAAGACATTGAAACGGCCGAAAAATGACGACCGAAGGGAAAAAATCTCCCCAGGGTCGCAGCCATGGTTGCTGGCGACCATGGAGATCCAGGTCGCCGTATTTACCCCGGAAGGGCCATTTTCCGTCCCTTTTCACGTTTCAAAACTTCTGGCCCCTGTGGTTTTTCCAAAATTTAGACTTTTGAGGCACCAAATCCGTCGACATCCGTCAAAATCACGGGTCCGTCTTCAAGAGTATCAAAATCATCATTGATCGCCAACCGATCTACCAAAAAGTGCACTTTCTACTCGATCGATCGAGAAATCGACAGGACAGATGTCAATAGCCCGGTGTTAGCAATCAATGTCTAAAGTTACATGGTCATCCTGTTAGCAATCAATGTCAAAAGTTAAATGGTCATCCGATGTCGATCAGCATGAAGAACCTTCGATGATCATCGCCAGAAGAACTCCAAAAGACGCGGCGCGGCCTGCGACTCTTCAACTGCTCGGCGACCACTTAATGCAGTTAATTGACTAGCTTTATTGCAGTGTTTAATTCATTATTTTGGAAGGCCCAATTAGAAGCAAGCATTTGGGAGCTACAAATCAAGAGATTCACGGCATTTAAACCATGAAACTCCTCCCATCATGGTGCTTAAAGGTGATTAAATGCCTTAAATCTCCACCGACCAATCAGAAGCCAAGTGTAAGACCCCGACCCCTAATTTCCTTGATTTATGTGTTTTTAATTGTGGGTTAGTTGTTTAAGTGAATTTTGATTCTAATCAAATTGGTTTGTGGTTTAGTTTAGTTTTCTATATCTTTGGGAATTTTTGAGAGCCATTGGACCTAGTCAGACTCGCTCAGGGAGGCCCTGAGTGCACGTGTAAGCATGGGATGATAATTATGGTCTTCTAATTTAATCATGAGTTTGATCTCATTTGAATGGTTTTATTATTTTCTATAACCTGTGTTTTGATCCAAAAGGGTAAATCCGACTTTTCACACTAAATTTGGACATAAATTTTGAAATCCCAAAACCTTGTCAAAATTATACTTTTTAGAAACTAGATATTTTGAGGATCGTTTTATCCTTCTTCGTCAGTCTCGTACGGGACCTGCAAGACCATGTTTTGGCCATTTTAAGTTTCAGCTGTAATGGGCCCCATTTTCAAGTTACTTAAGTCCTCTTCTCACCCACTAGAAAAGAAGTTAGTCCTCCAAATTCCTTAACAACAAGGACAAGAAGACGAGACAAAGAGGGTCTCCCCCACTAGAAGAAAAACAAACCTGAACTCATAGAGACAATGGCTAGCCAAAACAAAATCCACACGGTCTAAGGAGTCCTCACCACACGTCTTAAAGTTCCTGGAGTGTTTTATTTCCTAGAAACTTGCCCGCTCTGATACCAGTCTGTCACGCCCTCGAACCCAGATCGCTGCAGCAGTGATTGATGGACCGCATATTCTGCTCGGTTCTACCGAGGTCGGCGGATGTGGGAGTCCGTTGGGTCCGACCCTTTCATAACTGAGGGGCAAAAAGCGGGTATCAACATTTTTTGTGCGGGTGTGCCAGATTTTCTATTTTTACTTGGAATTGCAAGTGGTGATCCGGAGATCGACCTTCACAAGTATAAAGGAAATCAACTTCTTTCGAGTTTCCATTGCACATATATTTAAGAAAAGCGACAATTTTCTTGATTTACCGTGAAAGGCGATTTTTGGGCATTTATAGCTGATTTACAATTCTTATCAATAACGAAAGACAACAGTTGTGATTTTTGTCTCTTTAGAAAAATACAAAATACAATGAAAAGCAAGATAAGGAGGATCTAACTTCTCAGGAGATTGTGGGGGACTCATTCAGATTGACGGTCGCAAGCCATGTGTGAACTTCGCCATCATCCGTGCAGACGAGAACAGAGAATGCTCTTGATTCGCTTGGCTTCGCTATAACCTCAGGTTTTTGGAGGACAAAGACCAAGAGGATATCCTATGTCCAATAAAAAGCTAAGTAGACAGGCTGAAAAGCTACGTCTAAGCCATTGGAGGCAGAAGGAGAAGGCAAGGACCTTGGGGGGTACCCCCCAAGGGACTTTTGTCACCTTGTAGTGGTGGCCGGTGCAGAACTTCAGCAGAGTTTTCTTTCTTCTTTCTCTCGGATTTTCTGTGCTTTTTTCTGATCTAGGATGTGATGTCTGTATCTGATCTCTGTGATTTTTTGATCTGGATTTCTTTGGAGTGCTCTCCTATTTATAGGCTCTTGGTAGCCATTTAGGAGAGATTATGGGCTTTAATCATCATTAAGCCGCATAATGGGAGGAGTTACAAGGTTTAATTCCTTTATTTCGTAACTCTTTTTTCTTGGCTTCTGATTGGCCGGTGGAGATTAAGGGCATTTAATCACCTTTAATTGCCATGATGGGAGGAGTTTCATGGGTTAAATGCCATGAATCAATTGACTTTAACTCCCATTTGCTTGCTTCTGATTGGGCCGTCCAAAGAAATGAATTAATGACTGCAATAAAGCTAGTAAATTAATCGCATTAAGTGGTCGCCGAGCAATTGAAGAGTAGCGGGCCGTGCCGCGCCTTTTGGTATTTTTCTGGCGATGATCATCAATGGATCTTTATATAGATCGACTTCGGATGACCATGTAACTTTAGGTATTTGTTGCCAATAACGGGTCGGTGCTATTTGTCCTGTCGATTTCTCGATCGGTCGGGTAGAAAGCACACTTTTTTGGTTGACCGGTTGGCGATCAATGTTGATTTTGATACTCTTGATGATTGATTCGTGATTTTGACGGATGTCAAAGGATTTGGTGCCTCAAAAATATGAATTTTGGAAAATCCGAGGAGTTGGAAGCTTCGAATCGTGAAAAAACGACGGAAAACGGGCCTTTCGGAGGGAACCCGACGATTCCGAGCTCCATGGTCACCGGCGACCATGGGCCAGGGTTGCAGCGGCCAGCAACCCTGGGCCAGGGTCGTGGGGGTCTGCGACCCTGGGGGGAATTTTCCACCTTTGTCCCGTTTTGCGGTCGTTTTTTATGTTTTTTGATTCTTTTTTATTCTGTATTTTCTCTTGACATTTTTTATCATTTATTGGCCTGATTTCTCTGTAGAAAACTTGATGAGAATCCTTGCATTTTGAAGTGCAAAGTTTCCAATTTTCCGGGAAAGCTGAAGACTTTGTCGCGTAGAGCTGTTGATTTTTCGTTAGAAGCTGAAACTGGGTCAAACGATGTCGGAATGACCTGGAATTTGGGGTGAAGCCTCCTGAGCAATAAATAAGAACAACCATAGGCTTTTGTTTGAGTTTTGAAGTCATTTTGAATCCTATCGCCAGTAGACTTTTTTTTGTCGTGAGGGGGATGTCGCGCTTTGATGTGCGGTCAACCGGTGTCTGATTGACTTGAAATTTGACAGGGAACCTATTGGATTGATTTTGAGATGATCCATAGGTTCTGCCTTGGAAACCATGGTCCCGAGGAGTTTCGCCGCTGAGAGGCCTGATTTGGCTTCCGATCGTCAAAGTCTGGTCAAATGTTGTCGAAATGACCTGAAACTTGACGTGTAGCCCTTTGTAAGCATTTTGAAGCCGTCCATGTGCTCTGTCTGATGAGTGATGGCCTCGGTGGTTCTCGCCACCGAGAGGCTTGATTTAGCTGTTCGAGGGTTGATGTAGGGTCAAATGTTGTCGGTTTGACTTGGAACTTGACGTGGAGCCTTTTGGATGTATTTTGAGACCATTCATAGGCTCTGATCGAAGATTTGGTGTCTCCGATGCTTTAGCCGCCGGGAGCTCCTTTTCAACTGCCGGAGAAGCGAAGTTAGGCCAAATGATTTTGAAATGGCCCGAAACTTCTTGTGTACTCCTGTAAGATCCCGACCCCAATCCTTTTGTTTAGCATTGTTTTAATCGTGGTTTAACTTTTTAAGCGAGATTTGATTTAGTTTGACCGCGTATTTGAGTTTGACCGGATTTTTCCTTGCCTTGGAGATTTTGTAGACCGTTGACTTTAGTTTGACCCGGTCCTTAGGATTGGTATTTTTATGGGAAATTACTTCGGATTTCTAAAAATTCTGGATTTGACATATTTCGACTCATTTTATGAAGTTTAACAACTTTCATGTTTTGATCATTTTGATTTGATGCTCAGAAATCACGTTTTTCGAGGAAAAAGGGCAAAACTGACCTTTCACATGAAATCTGTCCATGAATTTCGAAAATTTCAGAAATTGGGGAAAATATACTTTTTGGAAAGTAGATATTTCGCCGATCGTTTTTGTCTTCTTCGTCGTTTTCATTCGGGACCCGCAAACCTTAGTTTCAGCTTTGGTAAGCTTGGGGCCCATGGGGCCCAGCCCATTTTCTCTATAAAACCCATGGACCTCTCTTCTCTTCTCCCATTCTTCATTTCCTGCAACAAGGGTGGGGTTAGGGTTTCTCCCAGCCCCCTTTCTCTCTCCTCATGCATCTCTTGTCCCTTGAGGCTAAAGGGAGATTTGATCTTCCCATCTTCTTCTTCTCCACTCAAGCTTTCCAAGGGAACCATTTTCAAGGATTTTGAGCTAGGGGAGACCACCTTTCCATGCATTTCTTCTTGGCTTGAGCTTTTATAAGGTTAGCAATGGTTTCCTTTCATGAGATTCTTGTTTTTCAAACCATTTTGAAGGGGTTTTGTCATCTATGCAATGGGTTTTCATGGAGGTTTTCAATGGATTGGATTTTTAGGGTTTTTCCATGAGCTATTTGGGGGTTTTGTGATTTTTGGAGCTTGAGACCCTAGAGCTTGGTTTGGAGAGCATCTTAGCCTTCATTGAGGCTTGAGGCAAGTGAATTTTACAATTAATATGATGTTTTGTGTTCTTGTTTAAGCTTCATGGTTTTTCTTCCTTATTTTGTTCAATTTTTCATGGTTTATGGATTGGCATTGAATGAATGAAGCAAGGTTATATTAATTTTCACTTATGTTGCTATTGTACAATGAGTAGGGAATTTGGTTTTCACTTTAGTCTTCTTTGTCTAAGTAGGGTGTCCAATGAAAGGGAGTAAGCTTTGCTTTAAAAAGTTTTATGTTTGGGCCAATTAGGATGTTTTGTGGATGGTTTGATGTGTTTGGAAGGCCAAGGAAGGGCCCAACAACTCATGAAGATTAGTATGAAAGAAAAGGAAGCAAAAGAATCAAGAAAAATCAGGAAAAATTCAAAGGAATGGAAGTTTGCTGCACTCGGGCCGGACTGGGCAGGCCCAGTCTGCTCGAGCGACCCACTGGGTCGCTCGAGCGGACCAGGCACTGTCTGGGTCCGCTCGAGCGACCCACTGGGTCGCTCGAGCGACCCAGCTTCTGTCTGGGTCCGCTCGAGCGAGCCCAGCTCAGTCTGGGCTGGGTTTGGGTCCGTTCATGGATCAGTTTTGGGCCTGTTCTTTGGGACTTCTTTGGGCTTGTCCTTGGCCTGTTTCAAGTTTAGTTTTGGGCTATTTTAAAACTGTTTATTGGGCCATTTCAGATCTGATGTTGGGTCATCTTTGGGCCTGACATTTGACTGTTTTTAATGACTGTTAGTGGACTGTTTTAGAATTTGGTTGGTGGGCCTGTTTTATAGTTAGTTTGGATTGGTTTTAAAACTTGTTCCTTGGGTCATTTTTAAGATCAGTTGTGGGCTGTTTTTGAGACTGTTTTGTGGGCCTGTTCAAGGCCAGTTTGGGCGGTTTTAAAAACTGTGTATTGGGCCTTTCAAAGTTTGGTTTTGGGCTGCCTTAAAAATCAGTTTTTTGTGGGCTCGGTTAAAGTCCAGTTTTGGGTTGTTTTAAAAATATGTTTTGTGGGCCAATCAATGTCTAGCTTTGGGCTGTTTTTGAAATGTGTTTTGTGGGCCAATCAATGTCTAGCTTTGGGCTGTTTTTGAAATGTGTTTTGTGGGCCAATCAAGCTTAGTGTTTGGACTGTTTTAATAATGGTTTAGGCCTTGTTTAAAAGGGATATTTTGAGCTAAATAAGTAGGCTATTTTGGACTTGAATTAAGGCCAGCTATGGGCCTGTTTTGAAGAGTTTTGACATTACTTTGACACTTGGAAATTTGTGAAATGGGAATGGGACCAATGAGAGAATGAAAGTATGTAAAATTATCCGGGAATCGTCTGAGTCTCAATGCGCACTCTATCATTTAAATATCATGGATTTCATTGGCATCAAACGCGCTCTTTACTAATCAATGTTTAAATGATAGTCGTGCATTGAGATGGTTCCTTGGTAAATCATTAAGTCATCCTACATAATTCCATTTCCATTTCAAGTCAGAAAAATGTATTTGTATTGGTATTAGTATTTGTATTTGTTTTCTTTGGTGAACTAATTTAAATAGCATCGATGATTTGTTATAAAATCATGTGTCTTCCCATGTTCGAAAGGGTTGCTCGTATGATTTTATACAAATCACCTCGATGCGTATTTGAACGGTTTACCATAGATATTAGTATGTTTTCTCCGATTCGATTTGAAAAGAGATTGAGTATGTTCGTCACATTCGGGATTTCTTCGATAAAACTATTGTTTTGATAACACTAGTATTTGAAAATAAAAACCTCGAGGCAAGACGGGGCCAGAGCTATGCGGTGCGAGCCCATGAGCCAAAGAGGCTATGATTCCGAAAACAAACCCCGAGGCAAGAAGGGGCCAGAGCTATGTGGTGCGAGCCCCTGAGCCAAAGGGATTAGTATTATGTTAGATTTGTATCTGTTTGAGTTTGAAAACTAAAGGCACCACTAGGCTTAGGTCACCTTGTCGGGCTGATCACCCGGCTTGGGATCTTTACTCTGTCCGCCAGCTGCAGCTTGGATTCCGTCTGTACCGACCATGGCAACGGTAATGATCTGCCGGTCCCATTTGTATGGCTACGGTTCTGATCCTCTGTTTAGTACCACGTTTAGTGGCTACGCTCTGTTTGCTCTTATTACTTCGGTGATAGGAGGATTTAGCTATTTGTGGTCGCCAGTGTTTTATCCACATATTACTTTAGTTTATGATTATTGTCGATTATGCTTTCTATGCTTTGATTTGTTTAATGTTTACGATATCGACCTTTATCGTATTGTTTTACTATTCAGTTTTAAATGTATTTCCAATTATTAAATGCTTTGCTTAGGTGGTTATCTTTTCGAGATATTTATGCTTTAGAGACTGTTCGTTTATTGCTTTGATATTCATGTTCGGTCTTTCGATCGCCTTATCGTGATTTATTGTTATTATTGATTAGACTCCTTATTCGGTTTTACGAGGATTTCGTCAGGTTTTATGTATGTTCCTTTTGTTCATATTATTTGTTTATTTGCTTGCCAGACCGTCGTGTCTGACCCCTTTTGTTTGATGCCAGTTTCTTCTCTTTTCTGTTTGTAGGTGTTCGATCAGAGGAGGCGGTGGGACCGCCGGTCTGACGTGAGAGGCTGCCCGTTGACATCATCTAGATGTCAAGTTTGGCACCAGAGTCCGTATATCAAATGTTGGGGTAGGATTTATGTTTAGTTGGTTATATGGTTGTATGGCTTTATTAGCCTTTTTATTTGGGTTGTAAGTGAGACACTTGTTAATTGAAATTTGAATATGGGAAATAATAGATTTGTTACTACCAGCTCAGTGGGTTGTGATTTATGATTTCTGCCAGTCTTATTATGAGATGGCTTTATGACATTGGTTGCGTACGACACGGAACCCGATGGCCACGGATTCCGAGTCGTAACACCTTGGTTAGCTTCCGCGAAAAAATGTACTCTGATTGTGTTGGAATGTGATTATCCTCATTCACGCGGATCTTGGGAACTATTCAAAAAGTTTCAAATTATTCCAAAATTTCGCACCCCGAGATCGGTTCGCTGCAGGTCCCGGTTTCGGGGCGTGACAGGTTTGGTATCAGAGCTGGTCAGTTTCTAGGAAATAAAATACTCTAGAGACATTAAGACGTGTGGTGAGGATTCGTTAGATTGTGTCGATTTGTTTTCTCGTGTCTTTGTTTCGTTGGATTTGAGTTGGCTTTTCTTTCAGTTCGAGAGATTTTGCTTGTCTTGTCTTTTAGTTCTGTTGTTAGGAGATTTGGATGGCCAAATTTCCTCCTTAGTGGTGGAGAGTTTGAAATCTCCATACTGTTGTTTAGTGTCTTTTGTCTGTATTTGTGTCGGAGGCTGAGAACCTCGTGGATTCAGTATGTTGTTTTCGGGAAGCATCAGCAGACTTTCAGCCTTCAGCGTCTTCATTTTGATTATTGAGAGAAGATCTGTACAATTGCCCGTCAGAGTTGAACTCGAGCAGTAGTTGAAGATCCCCTTTCGGCTAATCGGAGATCGTCAGGCAATGCACCAAGGTAAGTGAATGTGGATTTTGGGTGAACTCAGACCATCTTTTCAAGATGAAGGACGGCCAGAGGCATGTTACCTGTGGATTTTATGAAGGGAGAAGTGATTCTTAGTTAGTAAAATTAGGAGTGATGCAAGAAACTCAAGGGTTTCCCCGGATTCGACGAGCATGGTCATGGTTTTGGTTGAGAATTTTGGTGACTTGTAGCGTAGCCGGTGTAGTTGATTCAGCAAGGGAGTACCTCGGTGGTTGGGATGTTCATTCTTATTTAAAATGATTTTCTTGGTGTTTTCATCTTTGGTATGTTTTCATTAACATCTACGATTATCCTTGTAGTGTTTAAAATGGATTTATGTTTCTTCTTTGAGGCTTATTTTGAATTAAAAACTATGTTACTATACTCTTTTCATGAGTCACATGATTTTGTTTTCAAGATTGGTCTTTAAAAGCATGTAACTCAAAATTGTGTTTCTTTCTCAAAGAGTAGTGTAAGATTTCTGTTTCGTTGAGTTGTTTTCCATGGTTATGTAAAATGAAATTTCTTAAAGGTTTTGTGTTTAGATTTTATGTAGATTTCCTACATTTGTTTTAACGCTCAACTTTGTTTAGATTTTCGCAAGATTTTTATAAACAAATGAGTTAGTTTTCAACAAGGTTTAGTATTCAATTAACACTCAGATTTCAACGAAGTTTGATGTGTAGTCATACTAAAAATATGAATTTCAAAATGAATAATGTTGTTTCATGTTCAAAACTTTGGAAAACCTCATCTTTTGAGATTTATTCGATGATTTGGAAGTTCAATTTTTACTATGATTTGAAATGATAAAATTTAGCTAAGTAATTATTTTAGTCTCTATGTTTAAAATCTTAAGATTTGTTTTGCATCGAATGGAGGGAGTTGTATTAGCCTATAGTTGGAGCTTGGAAGTGTAAGAATTGGAGGGGTATGGATTGAAGGGTGGATGGATGTCAGGATGTGTACTAGTTCAGTTGAAGACGAAGTTGGGTCTACGAGAGGATCAACATCATTCAAGACATGGATTGAAAGTTTCAGATGTCGATGGTAGAAGACTTGAAAAATGAGATCCGAAGAGGCAAGCATCAAGAGCACCGTGTACAGCTTTGAAGGATTTAAGGCATATGATTCCAAGGTATTAGAAAGAGGCAGAACTTACAATTCTTTGGACCGACAGTCGCTGATGAGACAAGTAAAGGAAATGATTTAGTGCTGGAACGACAGATGACACCACGGATACTTAGGAGAATTGTTGAATTCTAGTTTGGGCAGAAAAGTATGTTTTTGAGTAGATATGTGCAAACAGTGTGAAGCCTTCAACCGAATCAGAATGTGGTCGACCGTGCATCTAACCGTCAGCTGTGTTAAGAGGAGGTCTCTCAGTTACCGAGGTCTAGCATAAGGTGTCAGTGTTTTCGTTTGTCTTTTTGGGTTTTCGATTTCGATTTGGTTTAGGCCATTTGGAGGACCAAATGGATTCTAAGGGGGGAGGATGTAAGATCCCGACCCCAATCCTTTTGTTTAGCATTGTTTTAATCGTGGTTTAACTTTTTAAGCGAGATTTGATTTAGTTTGACCGCGTATTTGAGTTTGACCGGATTTTTCCTTGCCTTGGAGATTTTGTAGACCGTTGACTTTAGTTTGACCCGGTCCTTAGGATTGGTATTTTTATGGGAAATTACTTCGGATTTCTAAAAATTCTGGATTTGACATATTTCGACTCATTTTATGAAGTTTAACAACTTTCATGTTTTGATCATTTTGATTTGATGCTCAGAAATCACGTTTTTCGAGGAAAAAGGGCAAAACTGACCTTTCACATGAAATCTGTCCATGAATTTCGAAAATTTCAGAAATTGGGGAAAATATACTTTTTGGAAAGTAGATATTTCGCCGATCGTTTTTGTCTTCTTCGTCGTTTTCATTCGGGACCCGCAAACCTTAGTTTCAGCTTTGGTAAGCTTGGGGCCCATGGGGCCCAGCCCATTTTCTCTATAAAACCCATGGGGCTCTCTTCTCTTCTCCCATTCTTCATTTCCTGCAACAAGGGTGGGGTTAGGGTTTCTCCCAGCCCCCTTTCTCTCTCCTCATGCATCTCTTGTCCCTTGAGGCTAAAGGGAGATTTGATCTTCCCATCTTCTTCTTCTCCACTCAAGCTTTCCAAGGGAACCATTTTCAAGGATTTTGAGCTAGGGGAGACCACCTTTCCATGCATTTCTTCTTGGCTTGAGCTTTTATAAGGTTAGCAATGGTTTCCTTTCATGAGATTCTTGTTTTTCAAACCATTTTGAAGGGGTTTTGTCATCTATGCAATGGGTTTTCATGGAGGTTTTCAATGGATTGGATTTTTAGGGTTTTTCCATGAGCTATTTGGGGGTTTTGTGATTTTTGGAGCTTGAGACCCTAGAGCTTGGTTTGGAGAGCATCTTAGCCTTCATTGAGGCTTGAGGCAAGTGAATTTTACAATTAATATGATGTTTTGTGTTCTTGTTTAAGCTTCATGGTTTTTCTTCCTTATTTTGTTCAATTTTTCATGGTTTATGGATTGGCATTGAATGAATGAAGCAAGGTTATATTAATTTTCACTTATGTTGCTATTGTACAATGAGTAGGGAATTTGGTTTTCACTTTAGTCTTCTTCGTGCTAAGTAGGGTGTCCAATGAAAGGGAGTAAGCTTTGCTTTAAAAAGTTTTATGTTTGGGCCAATTAGGATGTTTTGTGGATGGTTTGATGTGTTTGGAAGGCCAAGGAAGGGCCCAACAACTCATGGAGATTAGTATGAAAGAAAAGGAAGCAAAAGAATCAAGAAAAATCAGGAAAAATTCAAAGGAATGGAAGTTTGCTGTACTCGGGCCGGACTGGGCAGGCCCAGTCTGCTCGAGCGACCCACTGGGTCGCTCGAGCGGACCAGGCACTTTCTGGGTCCGCTCGAGCGACCCACTGGGTCGCTCGAGCGACCCAGCTTCTGTCTGGGTCCGCTCGAGCGGACCTGGGTCCGCTCGAGCGAGCCCAGCTCAGTCTGGGCTGGGTTTGGGTCCGTTCATGGATCAGTTTTGGGCCTGTTCTTTGGGACTTCTTTGGGCTTGTCCTTGGCCTGTTTCAAGTTTAGTTTTGGGCTATTTTAAAACTGTTTATTGGGCCATTTCAGATCTGATGTTGGGTCATCTTTGGGCCTGACATTTGACTGTTTTTAATGACTGTTAGTGGACTGTTTTAGAATTTGGTTGGTGGGCCTGTTTTATAGTTAGTTTGGATGGTTTTAAAACTTGTTCCTTGGGTCATTTTTAAGATCAGTTGTGGGCTGTTTTTGAGACTGTTTTGTGGGCCTGTTCAAGGCCAGTTTGGGCGGTTTTAAAAACTGTGTATTGGGCCTTTCAAAGTTTGGTTTTGGGCTGCTTTAAAAATCAGTTTTTTGTGGGCTCGGTTTAAAGTCCAGTTTTGGGTTGTTTTAAAAATATGTTTTGTGGGCCAATCAATGTCTAGCTTTGGGCTGTTTTTGAAATGTGTTTTGTGGGCCAATCAATGTCTAGCTTTGGGCTGTTTTTGAAATGTGTTTTGTGGGCCAATCAAGCTTAGTGTTTGGACTGTTTTAATAATGGTTTAGGCCTTGTTTAAAAGGGATATTTTGAGCTAAATAAGTAGGCTATTTTGGACTTGAATTAAGGCCAGCTATGGGCCTGTTTTGAGAGTTTTGACATTACTTTGACACTTGGAAATTTGTGAAATGGGAATGGGACCAATGAGAGAATGAAAGTATGTAAAATTATCCGGGAATCGTCTGAGTCTCAATGCGCACTCTATCATTTAAATATCATGGATTTTCATTGGCATCAAACGCGCTCTTTACTAATCAATGTTCAAATGATAGTTGTGCATTGAGATGGTTCCTTGGTAAATCATTAAGTCATCCTACATAATTCCATTTCCATTTCAAGTCAGAAAAATGTATTTGTATTTGTATTAGTATTTGTATTTGTTTTCTTTGGTGAACTAATTTAAATAGCATCGATGATTTGTTATAAAATCATGTGTCTTCCCATGTTCGAAAGGGTTGCTCGTATGATTTTATACAAATCACCTCGATGCGTATTTGAACGGTTTACCATAGATATTAGTATGTTTTCTCCGATTCGATTTGAAAAGAGATTGAGTATGTTCGTCACATTCGGGATTTCTTCGATAAAACTATTGTTTTGATAACACTAGTATTTGAAAATAAAAACCTCGAGGCAAGACGGGGCCAGAGCTATGCGGTGCGAGCCCATGAGCCAAAGAGGCTATGATTCCGAAAACAAACCCCGAGGCAAGAAGGGGCCAGAGCTATGTGGTGCGAGCCCCTGAGCCAAAGGGATTAGTATTATGTTAGATTTGTATCTGTTTGAGTTTGAAAACTAAAGGCACCACTAGGCTTAGGTCACCTTGTCGGGCTGATCACCCGGCTTGGGATCTTTACTCTGTCCGCCAGCTGCAGCTTGGATTCCGTCTGTACCGACCATGGCAACGGTAATGATCTGCCGGTCCCATTTGTATGGCTACGGTTCTGATCCTCTGTTTAGTACCACGTTTAGTGGCTACGCTCTGTTTGCTCTTATTACTTCGGTGATAGGAGGATTTAGCTATTTGTGGTCGCC
The DNA here is from genome assembly GCA_012931725.1 of Litsea cubeba. Classification (NCBI taxonomy): domain Eukaryota; kingdom Viridiplantae; phylum Streptophyta; class Magnoliopsida; order Laurales; family Lauraceae; genus Litsea; species Litsea cubeba. Next base: position 41,949 of record WHSA01001184.1, read on the forward strand.
AGTGTTTTATCCACATATTACTTTAGTTTATGATTATTGTCGATTATGCTTTCTATGCTTTGATTTGTTTAATGTTTACGATATCGACCTTTATCGTATTGTTTTACTATTCAGTTTTAAATGTATTTCCAATTATTAAATGCTTTGCTTAGGTGGTTATCTTTTCGAGATATTTATGCTTTAGAGACTGTTCCTTTATTGCTTTGATATTCATGTTCGGTCTTTCGATCGCCTTATCGTGATTTATTGTTATTATTGATTAGACTCCTTATTCGGTTTTACGAGGATTTCGTCAGGTTTTATGTATGTTCCTTTTGTTCATATTATTGTTTATTTGCTTGCCAGACCGTCGTGTCTGACCCCTTTTGTTTGGTGCCAGTTTCTTCTCTTTTCTGTTTGTAGGTGTTCGATCAGAGGAGGCGGTGGGACCGCCGGTCTGACGTGAGAGGCTGCCCGTTGACATCATCTAGATGTCAAGTTTGGGCACCAGAGTCCGTATATCAAATGTTGGGGTAGGATTTATGTTTAGTTGGTTATATGGTTGTATGGCTTTATTAGCCTTTTTATTTGGGTTGTAAGTGAGACACTTGTTAATTGAAATTTGAATATGGGAAATAATAGATTTGTTACTACCAGCTCAGTGGGTTGTGATTTATGATTTCTGCCAGTCTTATTATGAGATGGCTTTATGACATTGGTTGCGTACGACACGGAACCCGATGGCCACGGATTCCGAGTCGTAACACCTTGGTTAGCTTCCGCGAAAAATGTACTCTGATTGTGTTGGAATGTGATTATCCTCATTCACGCGGATCTTGGGAACTATTCAAAAAGTTTCAAATTATTCCAAAATTTCGCACCTCGAGATCGGTTCGCTGCAGGTCCCGGTTTCGGGGCGTGACAACTCCTCTTTTGACTGTCTTGAAGGATCTTGTAGTTTTTGTTTGATTCTGACAAGATTTGATTTTTTGGAAGTAGCATTGCCTATTTATGGCAGGCTTCGACTTCATGTAGCTATTTGGATCTTGAAGAGGCAAAGTGACATTTTTGGTGTCAATAGTCCAGCCTCGGGGACTCGAGTTGGGACGTAAGTGATAAATAATATTTCTCCCCAGGATCCGCGTGTGCGAGGAATATATAATTTCGAAACATATAAAAACATTTCGCAGAAGCTTACGTGGGAGCCCGTGGCTATCGAATTTCGTGTCTAACTCAACCTGTCAGCATAAAGCTGTCATAGCAATATTCATACTCAGACTGGAAGAAAACATGATATCAAAATATACAGACCTAACAGTAACATGCCCATCATTACCCAAGCATATTCAAGTTATAAATAAACAAGTGGATTAATTACAATCCCAAGAGAAAATGCTAACAAAAATAATAATAAGCTAAAAAAAATACTACCCAGGTGTGTAACGTATCTCCTGAGCTTGCACGTGTGCAGATGGCTATTGAGCCACGAGTTTTGCAGGCTTGTTGTGTCAGCGATGTCATGTAGACGTCGTGATTGACTCCAGAGATACGTTACACACCTGGGTAGTATTTTTTTTCGCTTATTATTCTTTTGTAAGGCTTTTGTTAGCCTTTTCTCTTGGGATTGTAATTAATGCACTTGTTAATTTATATCTTGAATATGCTTGGGTAATGATGAGCATGTTACCGTCAGCTCTGTATATTTTGATATCATGTTTTCTTCCAGTTTGAGTATGAGTATTGCTATGACAGCTTTATGCTGACAGGTTGAGTGCGACACGAAATCTGATGTCCACGCGCTCCGGGTCTTAACGCCATGTAAGCTTCCATGAAATGTTTTGATGTGTTTGGAAATTATATCTTCCTCACACATGCGGATCCTGGGGAGAAATATTATTATCACTTACTTCCCAATTCGCATCCCCGAGGTCGGACTATTGCAGTGATCCAGGTTCGGGGGCGTGACACCAAGAAAAAGGAGTTATAAAGTAAATGAATTAAAACTTGTAACTCCTCCCATTATGCGGCTTAATGACAATTAAAGCCCATAAACTCTCCTAAATGGCTACCAAGAGCCTATAAATAGTAGAGCACTCCAAACATTGTAGAGACGAAAAAAAAAATTATGAAAATCCAAAAATCTAGACAAAAAAAAGGTATAAAAAATCTAAGAGAAAAAAAGAAAGAAAACTCTACTGAAGTTCTGGAAAGACTATCGCTACAAGGTGAAAAAAGTCCTTTGGGGGGCACCGCCCCCCAAGGTCCTTGTCTTCTCCTTCTGCTTCTAATGGCTTAGACGTGGCTTTTCAGCCCATCTACTTAGCTTTTTATTGGACATAGGACCTCCTCTTTGTCTTTGTCCTCTAAAAATCTAAGGTTATGGCCAAGCCAAGCGAATCAAGAGCATCCTCTGTTCTCAACTGCATGGATGATGGCGAAGTCCATACATGGCTTGCGGCCGTCAATCTGAACAAGTACCCCCAAAATCTCCTGAGCAGCTAGATCCTCCTTTTTCTTGCTTTTCATTGTAGTTTGTATTTTTCTAAAAGAGATAAAAAACCACAACTCTTGTTTTTTCACTATTGATAAGAATTGTAAATCGGCTATAAATGCTAAAATGAGCTATAAATGCAAAAAATCGGCTATAAATGCCAAAAATGGCCTTTTCACGGCAAACATTGCCTTTCACGGCAAAACAAATGAAATTGTCTTTTACGACATTTTAAAAACTTGTCTCTTTTCTTAAATATATGTGCAATGGAAACTTGAAAGGGTCGGACCCCATGGTCTCCCACGTTCGCCGTTCTCAGTAGCGCCGAGCAAAAAGCGCAGTCCATCAAGCTGGCACACCCGGTGGGACTCGTTCATTTGAGAACACAATGCTTGGAAATGAAATATTTGCGTACCATATTTTTGCTCTATGCTTATACTTCTTTTCTGTACTCCTTGGCTACTTTCTAATTGGTGGCCTATGTTGGATTTCACATCTAAAAAAAAATGAGATGGGGTTTTTTGAAAATTTTTAATTCTATATTTCAATTTATTTCTACTCTTTCTCTTTTAAAAAAAATCAGATTTCTCAGTTTGGATTCAAAATTGAGAAACTTTGATCTCTCCAATCGTCCATGTGCTTGCAGAAATATTGAGCCTGTTCGAATTGGGATTTGGGTCATCGTTTCTCTTTAATGAGTTCATTAGAGATCTTAAAAAAATATAAGATTTCTCAGTTTGGATTCAAAATTGAGAAACTTTGATCCACTCCTATCGTTTATGTGCTTGAAAAATTGTTAAGCCTGTTCGAATTGGGATTTGGGCCATCGTTTCTCTTTGATGAGTTCATTAGAGATCTAAAAAAAAATTAAAATATCAGATTTCTCATTTTGGATTCAAAATTGAGAAAATTTGATCCATTCCCTTTTAGGCACCGGTGCTCGCAAAAATGTTGAGCCTGTGTTCAGGTTGAGGATTGGGCCATCGTTTCTCTTCGATGAGTCTATTAGGATTCTAAAAAAAAAAAGACATAGACCACTAAGGTTAAACCAATTGCGTTCTTTGATCACGATTGATTCAAGAAAAGCCTCGTCCAGAGTGTGGAGACAGCTTGAATGTCATAGGCAAGGGTCCTCCAAACGGGCTCATTAAGTAATCTTACCCTTACCTAGAGGCAATTCTATCAATTAAGGTTTCATAAGACCGGGTTAGGAGGCCTATGTGTACTCTCTCGTCTTTAAATCTTAAAATAATTATTTTTGAAAAAAAATAAAAATTAAAAAAATCTTAAAAAGATATAAATCTTATAAAAAAACTTATATTTTTTAAAAAATAATAATAAAAATTAAAAAAAATCTTTTTTTAAGAAAAATCTTAAAAAAAAAACTTAAATGTAAAAAAATTTTAAAAAATCTTTAAAAAAGATTACGTCATCTTTGGGTTCAGATCTGAGAAATTTTGGCCTCTTCCCTTCTGAGCACTGGCGTTCGCAGAAATGTTGAGCCCGTGTTAAGAAGATTGGAATGTCATTCGCTCTCTTTGATGAATCTGATATTGACCTTAAAAAAAAAACTCTCGTCATCTTGGGTTCAGATTCGAGAAATTATGGTTCCTTCCCTTCTGGGTACTGGTGCTTGCATAAATGTTAAGCCCGTATTTGGGTCAGAATACCATCAGCTCTCTTTGATGAATCCAATCTTGACATTTCAAAACAGAGAATCACATCTCATGGATGCGATTTCCAACATTTGTGCCTAGCTATACTAGTACACCCTTCGGGTCTACTGTATTTGCGACTGAAACTCTTGTTCTCTCCAACATTTGTGCCTAGCGGTACTGGTACGCCCTTTCAGGGTCTACTGTATTTGAGACCGGCACATTTGTAATTCTAACCTCATATTCTTCTTACCTTGAGCAAGCCCTGCTTCTCAATAAGTCGAATTTAGGTTTACAATTGCTTCTAGCAGTCACTGGAACACTCATTCTAGGCTAACCATACTTGCGATCAGAACAATTGTACCATCTATAGCTTTTTGCCTTCTTCATATTGCTTGGGTCATGTCCCTCGAGCGATTTGAAAAGACAAAACCATATAATTTTCCGTTTATGATCATTATATTCTTGTGATTACTAATGGATGTGGTCTTGTTTTAGAAATTTTTTCAAAAACTAACAATGGCAGCTTCCTTGACCATTACTTTCGACGAGAACAAGCACCAACTCATGCATCAACAGAAGTAAAACATGCGCACTCACAAGCGCACTGTCAGCTGCCGAAGCGTCAACTCCCTCGGTAACTCTCTGAACTTTGGGTCAACCTCGACTCCCCGGACTATCATCTTTGGGACGTTGGGACCATTCCCACTTCCCGAAGAAGAAACCGCGCCTTCCAAAAAGTAGAAGATCGCCTCTCAACGTGTCACTACCATTACACCAAAGGCGAGCGCCCAGAAGCCAGAAGCTCGCGGCATCCCCGTGAAGCCTCAACCCACAAACAACCATGTCTATCCCAAGACTTGGTCGCTAAAACCTTAACCAAAACAAAGAAGGTCCCAAACATCCACCAAGCCAGCATATCTGGCCCCACTCAAGGAGAACCAGTTTTACCCTCTTGCCTACATGAAATAGGAGAGACCCATCTCCAACCTGACAACCAAGTCAACCTAGCATGAGCTGGTTTGTTCCTACAAGCCCAAAATCACTAGGCCTCTACAAGCACCTGCTAAGGCCTATAACCCTGCAGTTCGACCCTTCATCTCTACAGGGGCCGAACTTAAAAAATTCAAAGCTTCGATGCACCAGGCAAAGGACCGAGTCCGCATCCTTTCTTTTCCTAGCTACAAAGAAGACAGGCTCTGCTGCTGTGCCCGAGGGAGCACATCCTTCATTGTCAAAGCCTAGCCAGAGCTAACCGAAACTTAAATTGCTCATCGTGTACGCCGCCACGTGTCGTATCGACAAAAAAGACTAGAGGAGCAGAGGACTCAACATCCTACACTTCAAGTCTCTCACAAATGGATTGAAAAGAAAGATCCCACCAAGTTGCTGCGATCCATATGGTTGGAAAAACCAGAAGACACCAAAAGTCAACAACAAAAATCAATGTTCGACGTTCGGTGACTCGCAGTGTCTCCAGGACACGAAGACATTCAGAGAAATCTCTTCCTCCTTCAAGCTAAGGATAGTAGAGTGATCCTTCCACAAACTCTACATAAAAAAGAATGAGCCCCAGCTTAGTCACCAGGACAATTTATTCGTTCGAATCCCAAGGGATGAACGTCCTGGCTACAAATTTTGAGCCACCACCTCGCAATCCACCTCAAGATGATGCGACCACACGCATCCAGCAGTTGGAACAAGGCCAGCAGAGGATTGAAACTCTGATGGAAAGCCTTCTCCTCGCCTTTCAAATTCAGGCTAATAATGAACCTCCTCCGAATCTTCAAGATGATGAGGTAAGTGGAGAAGAAAATGAGTCATGCGCCCTGACCGAAAAGGACGTAGACAGTATCCTCACAAAAGATAAAAAAGAAGATATACTCAAGGATCAAGGGATCAAGCCACCATATCCCTTATGGATGGACTCGGTCCCATTTCCTACAAAATTCAAACATCCTACCCTCTAAACTATACGGGGAAAGGATCAGCCAGACAGCACGTCATCCACTTCAAAATCCTGATGGGAGCGATTGCAGAACAAGTTTGCATCAAGATCCGCCTCTTTGTAAGTACCTTAAAAGGTACGACCTTCGATTGGTACTCCACTCTTCCAGAGGACTCCATCCAAAATTGGGCCATGCTAGAGACGCGCTACCTAACTTACTTCAAAGGTGATGATCATCCCGCTACTATGGCTCAGCTCTGCAGCCTAAAATAGGAGGAGAATGAGTCAACATACGACTTCATTCACAAGTGGAAAGCAATGGCATACAAATGCTCTGATGTACTGCCACAAGCGTCGCTAGTCGACATCTGCCGAAATAACATGAGAGCAAGAGTCCGATCCATGAACATCGGCAACAAATCAAAGAACCTGGGAGAACTCGTAGAAGCTTCCATGGAGGCTGAAACGGTGATCAAAGACCTCAACAGTCAGAAATCATCAAGAAAAGAGCCAACTGTCATTGCAACCTGTAAACTAAAGAAAAAAGAGGTCTTCAATGTGCAAACCAAGCCAGCTCCTCAGCCACCAAAGAAAGCTGAAAACAAAGCTACAGGTAAGAGGCCTGAACTCTCTGATGCCTTCAAATAGCAAGTAGAAAAGAAATACCCATTCGATGAAGATGTTGATGAAATCTTCAGGGCTCTCATGGCAAACGACAAGCTCACCTTGCCTGAACCCAAAAAACCGGGAGATATTGGCAAAACCAATGATCCTCGGTACTGTCCATGCCACGAGATGATCTCGCATCCTCTCAATCAATGCTTCATTGTGAGAGAAAATAAACGAGATGTGGAAAAACAGAGTTATCACCTTTGACAAAAACTATGGGTCTGCCTCCGTCAATATGGTGTCATGTGGACAAACATCAAAATCACCAAAGAAGAAGATCACTACTTCCTTCAAGGTGATAAAAATAATTCAAGTGTCCGAAGCACTGGTTCCTTATCCGACACTAGATGGTCAACCCATATGGGTACATCCCGATCTCCTAGAAGATGAAAATTGGGAGATCGTGAAAACAAAGCCGACAGCTCAACAGCGAAGGCAGGCTAGGAAACATCTCCTCAAGTTCAAACGTCAAGAGAAGAACCAGCCAAAACAAGAAGTCCATGAAAAGGCAAAGGCCTCCTCTACCACTTCACTGGGGGCAACAGAATCGTCCCTTTCGGAGACTTCAAAGGGGGTAAGAAAATTCACTCTCAGTGATTTCATGCCACCTCAATTCCAAAAAGAAGCCACGGAGGGGGGATCATACTCTTGCAATTCGGTAGTTGGATTCTCCATTGATGGATACGAGTCCAGCGACACCAACGATGGATACGAGTCCAATGACACCGACGAGTGGGAGGAATCCCTTAAAATAGGAGAATACCTCTCCGATGAAGAATGAGTTCCTGAAACTCACCTTATGCCAGTAATTTGGTATAACCCCTTATAGCCACAAGGATCCTGGTCAGTTGATGAAGAATACCAAGAGGCTGTACAAGAAAATGTTGTTGACCCAACACCCGTCGTTGCTCTAGTGGAAATCAACCATGTTGAACCACAAAGAGTAGACGAAGAATAAGATTTGGCTCCATGCCTGATCTCAAGGAATATGCGAGGATCTTGTAACATCTCGTTCTAGAACAAGAGCAAGACCGCATCCATGAGCTTCCTCGCAATCTAGAGCCGGAAGTCCTTGAAAACCACCAGGTCCCTCCTCCCTTAACTCCGGAAAATGGAGAAAATTGCTGGATCGATGATCCTCTTACATCCGAGGATGAGTCTGATTCCCAAGAGTCCATTCTGATAACGTCTCCTATCAGAGCTGCCTGCAATGTGATGATTCGGGATTATAGCTCCTCAGAAGCCTCGTCTGGTGAGATCACTTACTCTCTGACCACGTCAGGCACCATATCTTCAGGAGCTACTTCGCCTCACGTAACTTTCACTGAGATAACACCCTCTCAGGCTTCTTCTCCTGAGACTGTAACTTTAGAACTCACACTCTTCCCGACTGATCATCATGAAGAAATCTTGGCAATTGATGCTTGGGATGATGAATTAGTCGACAAAGAAGAAAAGTCGCTGGATGCTGTTCAGGACTCGTTCCCGAAAAATGCTCCATGCAACACAATCATTGAGGATGGCAACTCTGCTGAAGATGCATCCTTAGTAAATGAGAAACGACAGCCTCTTGATCCTGAAGAGAATCTTCCAAACAAAGATCGTTCTCAAGAAGCTCTCGAAGTTGGTAGAGACACCCGCTCTGACCGGGACTACCATAAAAATTACAACCAATCTTCCTTTACTTATGTAAATCCTTCGGGAAAAAAATTTGTAAGCACCCCTAGTGGCAACAATGATGAACATGCAGGCCCCAAGGAGGCTTTCAAGTATGACTTGATCGAGCACTTCAAACACATACCTGCACGTCTGCGCATCCTAAACTTATTGCGAATGTCTCCGAGCACTCGTGATAATCTCATTTTAGAATTACAAAAGCTGAATGAGAATGTCGACAAACATGCCCCATAAGTCCTCCAATTGAAATGAACTACCGTGTCAAAAACTCAGAAACTTCCTCAAAGGGAGAAAAGAAGAAAACTGAGGGATTATGCCTTGAATGCCTCTCAGTTAAAAAAGCAGTAAGTGCAACCACCGCCTTCACTAAGGAAGACCTCCTACTTGGAAAAACAAGGCACAACCGACTCCTGTACTTCACAGGGTACATCAAGGAAATGCTTATGCACATAGTTTAGATCGACCCAGGTTTTGCACTCAACCTTATCTCCACTTCGGCTCTCGAAGGGTTGGGTATCCCACCTAGCAAGCTGAGCCATACATCTGTATCTATCTTTGGATACAATGGGAGTACTCAAAGGCCTATCGGCAAAATCAGGTTCAAGTTGCAAATCGGTGATCTTATCTCTGAGGTCACTGTGTATGCAATAAAAACCCCTTCATCTTACAACATCCTTCTCGGACGCCCCTGGATACACAAGAATGGTGTTGTTCCTTCAACTCTACATTAGTGTATCAAGTTCGTTGGCGACGACGGCATGATACATAGAGTCTTTGTAGACAAAAAACCCTTCAAAGGTAAAGAAGCCCACTTCGTAGACTCCCAGATGTATGAAGGTGAAAAAGAAGAAGAGGAGAAAGAAATAGCACCATTTGCTGAAAATCTCCAGAAAGGGTCTCCAGAAAGAGAAAGGCAAGGCTCCTCAATAATCATCGGAAGAAAACAAACCATCCGGAAAATCTAAAGAGAATAGTCAATCTCCCTTCGTCATCTCCCTCAAGACTTTAAAGCCTTTGGTCATCACGACTAAAGTGAAGAAGGCAAAGCAAAAGCCTGGGGTCAAATTTTTATCTCTTTCGTGTCTATCATGCAAGACACGGATTCAGATTCAGAGCCAGAAGATGATACATCATCAAGCTAGGCTGACACTCAGCAAGTTCAGCCTGCTCTTACTCTAATAGAGACAACTGACGTAGAAGATCCTACGTCGGCTTCCTTCGTTGTTCCGGCAACTTCAACAAAGGAAAGGCTGATCTTTTTCCATAGATCGGATGTTTCTTCATCAAACTCCATGCTTGAACCTTTCCAAAATGAAGTTATGCATCAACTATGTCTATATAGTCCTGTGGCACAGGCTATTATAAAGAAAATGGGCTATGACGCTCAAAACCCAGTCGGTTTGGGAGATGGCTATGGTACTCTCACGCCATTGGGGCCCGCCTTGACCAAAAGCCAGCTGGAAGATTGGAGACTCTACGGCCATGTAAAAGAGTCTTCACATGGGTTAGGGTATGATCCCGACACTCCTCTTAGACAGTTGACGCAAAGGCTTGAAAGTCGACTTACCGACCAAGCCTCAACATCTCGTATCCATGAAGACGTTGATCTCCCTGGATATCTCTTCGATGAGTCACCTGACAAAGGTCCAAGAAGCTCATCCAATTGGTACGATTTCTTTGACGATGAAGAGGAATTGTCCGATAACACAGACGTGTGGTATTCTGACCCAAAATAACCCTCATCTCCAAAAGAAGTACCCTACTTTGACCCAGTTTCAATAGGCGATTGGGACCATCTCATAGCAAGCCTTGAGAAAATCACCGATCAAGAAGATCCATGGAAAGGAACAAAGCATTGGTCTGGAAATGCCCTTGGAACCCCAAAAGGTTTCGTTGAGTTGAAAGCCTCAGAAAATATTGTGGAGGAACCACCTTCAAACCTTCCAACAAAAGATCATGTTTAAAAGATAGACTTGGGAACTCCAGATAACCCACGTCATGTATTCATAAGTAAGAATATAAAGGATGATGAGTTTCCCGAGTATATCGCTTTTCTTCGTGAGTTTGTTGATTGCTTTGCATGGTCTTACGCTGAATGCATGGTTTAGACCCCAAAGTAGCAATCCACAAGATCAATCTACAAAAAGACAGCAAGCCTGTCAAACAAGGCCAAAGAAGATTCCGTCCAGATGTGATGGATAAAATTGAACAAGAAGTTCAAAAACTCAAAAGCGTTGACTTCATCCGTGGGGAACAACATCCTAAATGGTTGGCCAACATTGTCCCTGTGTGGGGAGATTTCCAGAACCACAGGATTACGCTAATCACAGCCATCAGATGAGACTAAGCACTCTCGCGTGCCATCCGCGTGCCATCCACGTGGCACCAAGCTCACCCCGGCTACCAGGACAGGAGGTCCGGCCGAAGTCAGGCAGCTCCGGGCCACTAGCGCCGAACTGGCCCACCCCGGGCGCCATCTCGGCAGGGAGCTTCACCTCGGCTGGGCCACCCCGGATGCCATTTCGGCAGAAAGCTCCACCTCGGCTGAAGAAGCCGGGACGGAAGCCGAAGCAAGAGAGAATCTCCACTCACGCCCCTCATCCCCCACGTCACCAGGCACGTGGAGGGATAGGGGCTCGAGCTAGTGGGACAGACGCGACATCCAGCCGCTCACAATCTTCGCCATATCCTGACAGGGCGGCATCCAGCGGCTGAGGCCACATCAGGGCAAGGCCCGAGGGCAGATCCCACGATCCCCTACCGCCAAAGGCGTCCAACACGATCTGGCCCAACAAGACGCGCATTAAATGCGACGTGGGCTGATCCGACGCGCATTTAATGCAGAGTGGGCTGGATTGGACCGCATTAATGGCAACGTGGGCTGATCATGACTTCCCAGTCGAATCATGAGACCCATGCCAAGATTTCGTCCAAGATATCTTCCAAATCATCTATAAAAGGATTGCATTTCCACATGCAAGGTACGCACAATTTTATACACAGAGCCGTTACTCTGTCTCTCTTCTTCCTCTCTTTCCATTGTTCCAGTTCCTACACTGACTTTGGCATCGGAGAGCCTTGCGCCGCCCAGGCCAGGGTCCTCTGACCGTTTGCTCTTCTCTTTCAGGCTTTCGGACGGCACCCAGTCATTCCCAGTCATCATCTTTTCATCATCATCATCGGATAAGTCCTCTAAGGCTCCCCCCTTATTGTGGGTCATTATTTTCTGCACCTACAATTGGCGCCGTCTGTGGGAAAGTAATATCCCAACCTTCCCAACCTTCTTAACCTCAATCTTTCAGAAACCATGCCTCCGAAAGCTAGGAAGGGCGTAGAGTCCTCAACAGCAGCGCTCGAGCTGCCACCACCGTCAACGGACGTCCCTCCTCAAGGGCGCTCCCGTACGGTGCATGGCACGTCTGCAGGCGAGGGCCGCTTAGGCTCTCAGCTCTTTGTCGAGTTCCCACTCCAAGAGGGACTTGAGGCCTCGATCTCAGCAGAAGAGGTCATGCCACCCAGACGCGATGAGCGTCGGCATGAGCGTCCTCGGAAGGACAAAGCCGTGGCCGTAGGAGAGACGCGCCACGTTCAACCCCCTGCCACTGGAGAGGTTCTCGAAGCCCAAACTGCTCTCCTCCAGAAGCAAGAGCAGCTGATTCGCGAGCTCCAGCAGCAGCTGAGGGCAGCGCAAACTGCCTCCTTGAGGCAGGTCTCTGAGCCTCAAGGGAAGAAGAGGGACGCCCCCAGCAGGGCAGACCAGCCTCCCCGCGAGGACCTCAGAAATCATCTGGACCATAAACGGAGCCAGATTCATGACGAAGGCTCGAGCAACAGCCGGAGTCATCATAGCCGCGATGGCCGAACTCATAGCCGTCGTAGCCCGAACCACCCCAAGTGAAAGCCCAGAGCTCAGACTCCAGAGAAGGACGATGAGCAGGAGCGATTTGACAAACGTGTCAGATTGGCTCTCCAGCACAACTTGGACGTACGGGACCAGAAGCAGATCTGTGGTCACACTGATCTGGGGGGCTCACCCTTCACAAAAGAGATCGAGCGCACCCCCTTGCCCAGAAAGTTCTCCGTCCCGCGGTTCGTCCCCTATGACGGACTGTCCGACCCATCCGCTCACCTCCGACACTTCTCCCAGAAGATGTCCATCTGGGGGAACGAGGGTCACCTGAACTGCAAAATCTTTTCCTCCAGTTTGGGTGACCTCCCCCTGAAGTGGTTCTGTTCTCTCCCAGAGAAGTCCATTTCGAGTTGGAAGGAGCTCCAGCTCTCCTTCCTGAAGAAGTTCCAAGCCTACAGCGCCGTCCCCAAGAAGGAAGGGGACCTCCTCGCCCTGAGAATGAAGCAGGGTGAGACCCTCGCCAAGTTCGCCCAGCAATTCTGGGCAGTCTACAGCCAGATCGAGGGCACCAGGGAGGAGATAGCAATCTACGCCTTCCAGCATGCCCGGATCCCCGGCAACGACTTGCGGAAGGACTTGGCCGGGAACCCCCCAGAATCCATGCCAGAGTTGATGTCCCGGGTGAAGCGCTTCATCGCCCAGGAGGAAGACGAGATCCGAGCTAGGGATCAGGACGGGCATCCGGAGCCCGAGCAGAAGAGTAGCCAGCCTCGGCAGAGAGGCGGGAGGCCCTCCCAGAAGCAGGAGCCCAAGCAGGCCTGGGTCTCCAGTTCGGCGAAGCCTTCGTCGTCCAGGTCTGGGGGCACTTGGAAGCCCAGACCTCCCTCCAGCGCCAGTCAGAGCGTCAGCGTCGTCTTCAAGGAGCCGATCTACCGCATCCTGACCAAGATCAGGTCCAAGCCGTTCTTCAAGTACCCTCCGCCCTTGAAGAATGAGCCCACCTCCGGCGACCGAAGCCAGCGCTACTGCTCCTTCCATAGGGGTAACGGGCACAAGACCGAGGACTGCAAGACTTTGCAGTGGTACCTGGAGAAGCTGGCCGAAGAGGGCCACATTCCAGAATTTGTCAAGGCAGGTGATGCCGGCGGCAGCGAGGGCCGAATTCACCAGAGCGCAGCCCAGGCTCCCGACAGCGAGGATTCAGAGAAGATCATTAACGTGATCCACCTGGCCTCCTCAGTTCCCGCTTCCTCGTCCCGGGACTGTTGGAAATAGGGTGGGCCTCTAGGATAGGTTTCAAAAACTTTTGACCCACTTGACGCAGGGATCAACTATCCAGAAGGCTATAAAACCCAATCCAAGATCTATGTCCTCAATCTCAGCCATCATGATCAGTAAATACAATCTATTTACAAGATAGAACCAGCAACTAATAAATCTACAACATGCAAGGAAGTAGATTATACCTTTGGAGCTCGGTTGTGCTCTAATGGAGAAGTTGCGTCTTTCTTTGATGATGAAACGCTTTCACTAATCAAATAGGGATCTCCAAGACCTCTTGATCTTCCACGCTATGACCCGTATTAGATTCTCCTTTTTCTCAAGAAGATGGTGGGATCTCCAAGAGAAAACTACTAGGAACTCTAGGGAGGAACTAGAAAGAGAACTAGAAGAGGGAGAGGAGGAAGAGCATGTGCAACTATTGCACTAGGGAGGCTTGGGCGTGAATCCCAATGTTGATTTATGCATGGGGCGACCAAGGCCTCTTCTCCTTTTATTTATAGCTTTTGCAAGCCCAACTTACTAATTTCCATTAGAAGTCTTACTTCCAAAAATTAGTAACTATCTCTTCTTAATTAAAATAGAAGTCTTACTTCCATTAATTAATTAGTAACTTACCATATCATAATTAGAAGTCTCACTTCAAATATGATTAGTAACTTTCCAATTCCTTTCTAATTAAAATAGAAGTCTCACTTCTACTAAAATTAGTAAGTCTACTATTACCACTAAGTCTCACTTCAAATAGAAATAGTAACTTTCCTTTTAGAGTTCAACTAGAATTAGATACTTTCTAATAATTGGGCTAGCGTGGGGACCACTAGGGATTCCTTAGAAAGCTGGCTCCAACTGGGACACGCGACCCCACATCTCATGTGTAATCCGGGCCCACAGTTAATTGCAAATAACTCCACTATATAAATGCAATTGAACTCCAGTCTTAGGAATATTACATAGAAGACCCTAAACTTCCACATTATCACAAGTAGACCCCTCTATCAATATCCATGGATCAATTGGACCTGTCTTCCAAAATAGATCCATATCTTATTATCCTTGAGCCCCAATTAATTATAATGATCATAGGTACCTTTCCAATTAACTCTTAATCGGAATGGGTGCGCACTTACCAATGATAAATCCATTAATTGGCAGAAGGGGATATTAGAGATAGATTCCTTCTTGACTATTGAATGTTCCCACAGCTCTACTACCATGTACCCAAATCACCGAGGTGTTGACCTACAGTTGGCCTCACTCATTGGTGACTCAAAGCAAATGAATAGATAGAAACTTGAGTTCATTAATGTCTCAGGATTGAGAGCCTATTGCTAGGGAATTATGAGAGCAGACCTTAAAATAAAGATAGTGTTTATAAGGTGCTTCTCATGGTCCTTCAATACATCCAATGTACCAGCACTATGATCCAGAATCTTCCATTCTGATGATCGAGACAAATCACAGTATCTCATAGTGATCAAAGTACTGCAACCTTATCAGTATGAGATGTCCAGTCTCATCACTGGTTGTGATAATATTTAAGTTAAGAATTGGCACACATGTCTCCCGTATGTGGATCTCATCCATACACATGTGTTACATCTAATATACTTGTGGACCCCGGTTCATCTCATGAACCATCATGTCATTCGTATTGGTTATGTGCAAGTATATAATAAATCACCATTCATCTCATGAAAGGAAAGCATGAATATATGAATAAATAAAGAATTTAATCAATTTATTATATCATCTACTGGATTGAGTCCATAAAACTAACAATCTCCCACTTGGGCTCAATACCAGTTAGATTTGCATCTCATGCACATCCTTTTTACATATAGCTCAAAGACTTTGGTAGTCAAAGGCTTAGTAAAGGGATCTACTAGATTGTCTACAGAGGCTATCTTGGTGATCGTACATCACCTCTTTGCACAATCTATCTGACCATGTACAACTTCCTCTGTACATACTTTTTGGCTCTTGGGTTATTTGGACTTAATGACTGCCCTGCTGTCATCACAATAAACTGTGATTGGTTGTCCTGCCAAAAATACCACTCCAAGTTCCATAAGGAATCTTTTGAGTCAATCTGCTACCTTAGCTACTTCTCAAGCTGCTACAACATAAGCACATACCCAGAAGTTGATTTCCTGGAATCCTGATCTGACTAAAAGTCAGTATCTATGTAACCGACTGGAATCAACTCATCACTGCTATAACTTAACATGTGATCTCTAGTCCTTCTCAAGTATTCGAGAACACATCTTACAACAGTCAATGATAAAGACCTGGGCTAGACTTATATCTGCTGACTAGGCGTATTGCGTGATAGATATCCGGTCTAGTACAAAGCATAGCTTACCGTACCAGAACCTTATCTATGTACACATCATTGGGATAAGCCTTATCATCCAATTTTTCCGGTCTCAATGGAAATTGATTCCTAGGATGTACCTGGCTTTTCCAAAGTCCTTTATTATCAAAAGTCTTAGCCAACCAAAACTTTTACTATTGACGATATCCCTATGTCACTCCATAGGAGAAGGATGTCGTCGACATATAATATCAGAAAAAAACTACCCTGCGTTCTTGACTTTTCATTTACACATGACTTATCCGGATTCTGATAAAAATCAAGTGACTTGATTTGCTTTAGTCAATACGGATGTTCCTGTTTCGGGATATCTGCATGAATCCATAAATGGACTTATGCAGCCTGCAAACTCTTCGCACTTGGTTATTAGCTATAGAACCATCTGGTTACATCATATAGATGTTTTCCTCAAGATTCCCATCGTGAGATGCTGTCTTGATATCCATTTGCCAAATCTCGTCACCGAGATGAACCGCAATGGATAAGAGTATCCAGATGGAACTCTTCCATCTGGCTCTCATTTTCTTTTGTAGACTCACTTGCACCCAATAGGTTTGCTATTGGCAGGCAAGCCCACAAGTATCCAGACCTGATTAGAGTACAAAGACTCCACCTCAGCTTTCATAGCATCTAACCAACGTCCCAAAACTATGTCATTAACGGCTTTATCATAGTTATAGGGATCTTGTTCCGGTTACACCGGGATTGCCTTGTAAGACTTTCCCTAGACCGAGAACTTGTCAAGGGTCCTGACAATACTCCCACTACGACAAGGCACTGGTGTAACTACTGGGTCAAATATGGGCGGATTTCTTAAAGTTTGGTTATTCTTGGATTTGGAATTGTTCTTTCTTAAATTTCTTCCAAGATAACCATTTCTAAAGATTTCCAGTTAATCTTATAATCTCCCTCCAGAAATCCGCATTGGTGCTGTGAAGCACTTTTGCTCTCTGGGATTATAGAGCAACCAACCTTTAGTTCCTTTTTGGGATAGAATATAAACATATATACTTCCAACTTCGATTCCAACTAATCCGTCTTATCCTTCAGCACGTGTGCTGGACAACCCTGAAAAAATCGTAGACTAGGCTTTCGCCTTGTCCATAACTCCCTGAGAGTCTCAAGTATAGACTTAGATGGAACGAGGTTTAGTATATATATTTCAATTTCCATATCCCAAAATATAGGTAATCCATAGAAATTCAATCATAGACTTGATCATATCTAAAAGAGTCTTGTTCCTTCTTTTTACTACTCCGTTTTGTTGAGGCAAACCAGGAGCAGACTACTGGGATCAAATCCCAAAATCTGATAAGTATCCCATAAAATTAGTGGAGAGATATTCGCCTTATCGATCTTATCGAAGAGTATTTATACTTTTACCTAATTGCTTTTCCGCTTCCGCTCGAAACTCTTTGAACTATTCAAAAATCTCGGACTTGCGGTGCATAAGGTATATGTATCCATATCTCGAGTAATCATCGGTGAAAGTGATAAAATACTCGTATCAATCTCTCACTCTAATATTATGAGTCCATACACATCAGTAAACACTAACTCCAATAAATCTTTGGCCCGACTGCCCTTAGATGAGTAAGGGTCTTTTGGTCATTTTGCCTTCCAGACAGGATTTGCAGACAGGCATTGATTCTACCACCAATGAAGGCAAGATACCATCTTTCACTAGCCTGTCAATCCTGTTTAGGTTTATATGACCTAGCCTCTTAGGTGCCAAAGTTTGTTGGATTAGATGAAGGTGACTACCTCTTTAATGATGGTCTATTATTAGCATCAGCGTCATGTATCTCATACATTGTGGGAGTTAACAAATAAAAGCCATTGATTACCTTGTCAAAATATATAAGAGTACCGCTCCTCTTTAAGACGATTTAATTATCAAAAGTAACTGAATAACTCTTATTCATCATACTAGAAATTAAAATTCCGTCTTAAAACGGTACATATAATGTATCTGACAAAATCAACTTAATATCTGAAAATAACTAAGTTACTACTCCTACTGACACTGCATCTGCCTTGGCTTCCGATCCCAGGTTAACACTGATTTCCCCGTCATTAATCCTCCTGATTACCTGTAACTCCCACAACATATTACTGATGTAATTAGTTGCACCGAAGTCTACAAACCAAGATTCTGAAGTACTAGTTGTAAAACTAACTTCAGAAACAAATGACTTAATCATACCTGAGGTCTTTTCCTTTGACAGAAATCTTGGACAATTCCGCCTCCAATGTCCTGTCATACCACAGTGGAAACACTTTCCTTTTGTTCCCGTACCCTTGACCTTGGCCACACCACTAGTGGAACCATACTCCACCTTAGGACCTTTGATGACTGATTTCTTCTTGCTATCCCGATCTTTACCTTTCGGTTTGGACAGCAAATGACTTTTCTGTCATGAGGGCAGTTGGTCTTTTCGTCATGATTTCCTCAAACACTACCAGCTGGCGAGACAGCTCAGCTATGGTCATTTCCAATTTACTATAATTGATCTCGAAATGTTTGAATGAGTCTGGTAGTGATTGAATGATCATGTGGATCTGCGTTTCTATATCAAACGTAGTCCCCAGTACATCTAACTCATTCAATGCCAACTTCATTTGTAACAAATGTTTTTGTACTGGGGTTCCCTCGGCCATCTTTGTCTCCATCAGCACTTTTATAGCAGCCTGCCTAGCAGGCCTAACCTGGTCTGCAAACATCTCCTTTAAGTTCGATATAATATCGTATGCTGACTTATAGGATTGATGTTGTTCTTGCAAAACAGTAGACATGGATGCCTGAATAAAACATCTGGCTATCTCATTGTTTTTGGTCCACTTGGTGTAAAAGTTTTTCACAATCTGTGGTGCATCAGGCTCAGGCTCAGGAAGGGGGGGTATTAGAAGGACATATTTGCAACTTGAAGATGTCAAGATAATATCCAGGTTCCTTTTCCAGTCTACATAGTTGGATCCCATCAACTTGTTCTGGTTGAGGATGGTCGCAAGTGGATTGAAAGTATTCGAATTCATGCTGTATAAATAAAAGCACATAACCATACATTCAATGAAAGAATATAAATGACATTAGGGTTTAGTATTCTACCAAATTCATATGGGAATCCTCATAAGCACTGAATTTAGAATACATCGGAATCCCAATCCCCTAGAGCATGCCTCCTTGGGGAGTGCAAATGCCCCATAGATTGGTGCGGATCAAAGTCGTCAAAATTAAGATTAAGACTAATTATCCTTGATCCCCAATCATTCACTATCATCTAGGTATCTCATACCAAATAATGTATGACTCCCGATTATCTTTGGTTTCTAAAATACATGAGGCAAATCCTTAAGGATACTACATCATTATTTTAGTTAAGTGTGACCCACCAACTAATATTGCATGACAACCGCGATGAGCAGCTCCTCCTTGGGGAGTGAACCCCCACCACATCTCATCAATACTATCCATAGGAGATCCATATCTAGTAACCAGATAAATAAAAGCCCTCCGTGGGGAACGGCCACTCTCTTGGTGGCGCGAGGCTAATACTTTCCTTACAATGGACCTATGGTGGAAAACCATGGGGATTAATTGCCCCGCTCCCACTTAATATTTTAAAATTGAGGATTTCCTTTTAAGGTATTAGGGCCCACATATATAAATATATGAATCATCAAATCATCTCATGATATGATCCAAGATTGGTTCTAAGTCAAGTTATTTTAAGGAAAGCCCAGTTTCTTAAATCAGTGTTACCAATGTGTCCATCTCATGGGACATCAACACTAATTAGAACTCTTTCCAAAAATTAATTTGATTTGACCAATATTAGTAACTTGCTATGTTTGGATCAGATTTGGAAACATTCTAAATAAAGCATTCAACTATAAATAGAAAATGCTAAAATTAGAAACTAGTCCTCTCCTCCACATGGCCCATGCGGAATAGACTTCTTGGACTTCTAGACTTTCCAAAAATTTGGATTCCTCAAACACTTTGGGAAACTCCAAAACACCTTTGGTAATCTTCAAACTCTTTGATTAGGAATCCAACTTCACTTTCCTTCTTTGTCTCGGACATCGCCAGAATTTACAAATTTAGAAAATTACATAAATTCCTATGTCTCTACGATGAGACTTACATGGTAATCTATTAATGGAAATAAAAAGGCACATAGGGAATTTCACCATGCCTTGCCCTGAACCGGGAAACCAAAGAAACCATGATGCCCTTTACAACTTGCCAATAATAAACATTCAACCATAAAAAGAAAGTAAAAGACTTGTGGGCCATATGGAGAGAACATGATAACCTGCATGTTAGTATCTCATACTAGCAAAGCAACTTACGAAGCCGGGTTACCAAACAATAATGGAAAGACAGGATGCCAAATATTGCCACTACTATGATTCATGCCCCCTACGCAGAGGGGGTCCGGGGGTGTCCCCCGGCGGTCGACCTACTAGAGGGTTCGGTCGACCGGACTCAGTGTCTTCGGTCGACCTGCCAGAGGGCTCGGTCGACCTGCCCGACGGAAATCTACAAGTTGGGTTTTTGTATTTCGTGTCCAACCATCTCCAAAACTCTTCTGAAGATTCCCAATGGCTTCCTACCATCATTCCATCATTGTTAGACCCTTTTGTGACTATCCAAACATGGAGATACTAATTGTCCAAGCAAAACCATCAAACTGATCCGTACATAGCCCTTGATCTATCCTCTTCGCATCTCATGTAAAGATTAGATCAAGCTTACTGATCTAACATGATAAGAGATGAGGTAAGGCTCTGATACCAATTGTTGGAAATAGGGTGGGCCTCTAGGATAGGTTTCAAAAACTTTTGACCCACTTGACGCAGGGATCAACTATCCAGAAGGCTATAAAACCCAATCCAAGATCTATGTCCTCAATCTCAGCCATCATGATCAGTAAATACAATCTATTTACAAGATAGAACCAGCAACTAATAAATCTACAACATGCAAGGAAGTAGATTATACCTTTGGAGCTCGGTTGTGCTCTAATGGAGAAGTTGCGTCTTTCTTTGATGATGAAACGCTTTCACTAATCAAATAGGGATCTCCAAGACCTCTTGATCTTCCACGCTATGACCCGTATTAGATTCTCCTTTTTCTCAAGAAGATGGTGGGATCTCCAAGAGAAAACTACTAGGAACTCTAGGGAGGAACTAGAAAGAGAACTAGAAGAGGGAGAGGAGGAAGAGCATGTGCAACTATTGCACTAGGGAGGCTTGGGCGTGAATCCCAATGTGGATTTATGCATGGGGCGACCAAGGCCTCTTCTCCTTTTATTTATAGCTTTTGCAAGCCCAACTTACTAATTTCCATTAGAAGTCTTACTTCCAAAAATTAGTAACTATCTCTTCTTAATTAAAATAGAAGTCTTACTTCCATTAATTAATTAGTAACTTACCATATCATAATTAGAAGTCTCACTTCAAATATGATTAGTAACTTTCCAATTCCTTTCTAATTAAAATAGAAGTCTCACTTCTACTAAAATTAGTAAGTCTACTATTACCACTAAGTCTCACTTCAAATAGAAATAGTAACTTTCCTTTTAGAGTTCAACTAGAATTAGATACTTTCTAATAATTGGGCTAGCGTGGGGACCACTAGGGATTCCTTAGAAAGCTGGCTCCAACTGGGACACGCGACCCCACATCTCATGTGTAATCCGGGCCCACAGTTAATTGCAAATAACTCCACTATATAAATGCAATTGAACTCCAGTCTTAGGAATATTACATAGAAGACCCTAAACTTCCACATTATCACAAGTAGACCCCTCTATCAATATCCATGGATCAATTGGACCTGTCTTCTAAAATAGATCCATATCTTATTATCCTTGAGCCCCAATTAATTATAATGATCATAGGTACCTTTCCAATTAACTCTTAATCGGAATGGGTGCGCACTTACCAATGATAAATCCATTAATTGGCAGAAGGGGATATTAGAGATAGATTCCTTCTTGACTATTGAATGTTCCCACAGCTCTACTACCATGTACCCAAATCACCGAAGTGTTGACCTACAGTTGGCCTCACTCATTGGTGACTCAAAGCAAATGAATAGATAGAAACTTGAGTTCATTAATGTCTCAGGATTGAGAGCCTATTGCTAGGGAATTATGAGAGCAGACCTTAAAATAAAGACAGTGTTTATAAGGTGCTTCTCATGGTCCTTCAATACATCCAATGTACCAGCACTATGATCCAGAATCTTCCATTTTGATGATCAAGACAAATCACAGTATCTCATAGTGATCAAAGTACTGCAACCTTATCAGTATGAGATGTCCAGTCTCATCACTGGTTGTGATAATATTTAAGTATAAGATTTGGCACACATGTCTCCCGTATGTGGATCTCATCCCTACACATGTGTTACATCTAATATACTTGTGGACCCCGGTTCATCTCATGAACCATCATGTCATTCGTATTGGTTATGTGCAAGTATATAATAAATCACCATTCATCTCATGAAAGGAAAGCATGAATATATGAATAAATAAAGAATTTAATCAATTTATTATATCATCTACTGGATTGAGTCCATAAAACTAACAGGGACAGCTCCCAGGCCTGTGCCGAAGCCAGGCGGGCTTCGCACGGGAAAGAAGTAATGAAAGCCGAGCTCGCCCCGGCATCCAAAAAAGCCCGCCGCGACCGACCCGCCATCTCGTTCTCGGACGGAGATCTAGAGGGAATCCAGCTCCCTCACAACGACCCTCTACTCCTCACCATGAAGCTGAGAGACTTCACAGTGAAGAGGATCCTCGTCCACTCCGGCAGCTCCTCCGAGGTCCTCTACTACGACTGCTTCAAGAAGATGAAACTCTCCGAAGCAGACCTCACGGAGGTCCGTGCACCCCTGCTAGGGTTGTCCGCCACGTCAGTCTACCCAAGGGCAGGATCACCTTGGAGACCCGAGTTGGCGGAGCCTCCGTGTCAGCCGACTTCCTGGTCGTGGATGCCCCTTCTCCCTACAACGTCATTTTGGGCAGAACGTGGCTCCACAAGTTAGAAGCAGTCCCTTCTTCCCTCCACCAGAAGCTGAAGTTCGTCCATGAGAACAAGGAGGGCAAGATGGAAGTAGTCACAGTGGAGGGGGATCAGCAGCAAACCAGGCAGTGCATGCTGGCCGCGGTCCCGGCAGTAAAGGAGCCAGAGCGCGTCAACCTCGCCGAGTTCGAGAAAGGCCTCGACGAAATCGGCCGAGATCCTGAGAAGAAGAGCATCGAGGACCTGGCCGAGGTCAGGCTAAACCCGGCAGATCCAGACAGGTTCTTCCTGATTGGCACCCCAGCTGCCGGACGAGGAAAGGGCCGAACTCTCTCGGTTCCTGATGCAGAACGTCGACGTCTTCGCTTGGAGCCCAAGCGAGATGCCTGGGGTCGACCCTGAGGTCATGTGCCACAAGCTGAATGTGGACCCCGACCACAAGCCGGTAGTGCAGAGGGCCCGCAGGACAGGGCTGCAGCAGACAGATGCGGTCGTCGAAGAGATCGACGACCTGCTGAAGGCAGGAGCCATCCGGGAAGTCCAATACCCGGTATGGCTAGCCAACACGGTGGTGGTCAAGAAGAAAACTGGAAAGTGGAGGGTGTGCGTGGACTTCACAGACCTGAACAGGGCCTGCCCTAAAGATAGTTTTCCCCTCCCAAAGATTGACCAACTGATCGACGCCACCGCTGGTCACGACCGAATGAGCTTCCTCGACACCTACAGGGGCTACCACCAGATCCCGCTCTACGAGCCAGACGAGGAGAAAACATCATTCATAACCCCCGCGGCACTTACTGCTACAAGGTGATGCCCTTCGGGCTAAAGAACGCGGGGGCAACCTATCAGCGCCTCGTCACAAAAATATTCCATGCTCAGCTCGGCCGGACGGTGGAGGTCTACATTGACGACATGGTCGTCAAATCGGTGCACTTCGGCGATCATCTGGCGGATCTCGGCCAAGTCTTCGACATCCTCCGTGCATACAAGCTCAAGCTAAACGCTTCCAAGTGCGCCTTCGGCGTAGCCTCTGGCAAGTTCCTCGGCAGCTTGGTAACGCGGAGGGGGATAGAGGCCAATCCGGACCAGATCACCGCGATCCAGAGCATCCAGAGCCCCTCTACCACGAAGGAAGTTCAGAAGCTCACAGGAATGGCTGCAGCACTCAACCGCTTCATCAGCCGGTCATCAGATAAGTGTAGGCCTTTCTTTCAGCTTTTAAAGAAAAATTTGAAGTTCCAGTGGACCCCTGAGTGCGACCAGGCATTGGCCGCACTCAAAACTTATTTAATGACACCACCATTACTCTCCACCCCAACTTTGGGGGAGATTCTGTATTTGTACCTTGCGGTCTCGGATCACGCAGTGAGCTCCGTCCTCATCAGGGAGGACGAGGGAGTTCAAAAGCCAATCTATTACACGAGCAAGACCCTGCTCGATGCCGAGACCAGGTACCTTCTATTGGAGAAGCTTGCGTTGGCTCTCGTCAGTGCCTCCCGCAAGCTCTCCCATTATTTCCAATCCCACACCATTGTGGTAATCACGGAGCATCCACTCCGTTCAGTGTTCAAGAAAGCTGATTTTTCAGGGCGAATATCAAAGTGGGCAGTTGAACTGGGGCAGTATGATATACAGTACCGTCCCCGAACTGCGATCAAAGCCCAGATCCTGGCAGACTTCATTGTCGAATTCGTCTCCCCCAACCCGGCTCCGACCCAGCTCGGCACGGCACTGGGGGGCACAGGGCACGAGCCAGTAGAAACAGAGGTCCAGCAGTCTCCCACCTCGGCATGGAAGATCTTTGTCGACGGGTCGTCCACCTCCAAGAGAGCTGGCGCCGGCATAGTTCTCCAATCGCCAGAGGGACTGGTCATAGAGCAGGCCTTCACCCTGGACTTCAAAGTGACAAACAATGAGGCAGAGTACGAAGCACTGATTGCAGGGTTGAACAGCGCCCAAATCCTCGGAGCCCAGCACCTGGAGATCTTCAGCGACTCTCAACTGGTAACTAGCCAGCTCGCTGGAGACTACCAGGCCAGGGACGACAGGATGGCGGCCTACTTAGCCCTTGCGAAAAAACTGCTCTCTCATTTCCAGAAAGCCGAGGTCAGGCAAATATCCAGAGATACCAACACGCACGCAGATGCGCTTGCAAACCTGGCCTCCGCTGTCGAAGCAGGGAAGAAAAGGACCATCGAGGTTGGGTCAGTATCAAGGTCAAGCTTAGAACTCCATTCATCTCGGCTTGTCCTCTGTGCCGACCTCGGCCCAAGCTGGATGGATCCAATTGTCGCCTACTTGAAGGACGACCAGCTCCCCGAGGACAAGGCTGAAGCCCACAGGATCAGACTCAAGGCAGCGCGATTCTGGCTCTCTCCCGAAGGCAAACTCTACAGGAAGTCCTTCACAGGTCCATACCTCCAATGCGTCCATCCGAGCAAGGTGGACGACTTCCTGTATGAGATCCACGAAGGAATCTGCGGCAGTCACATACGAGGTCGATCCCTGGCTTACAGAGCAATAAGCCAGGGCTACTGGTGGCCCTACATGCAGAAAGACGCGCAGGTCTACGCCAGGAAATGCGAGAAGTGCCAGAAGTTCTCCCACTCCCTCCATCAGCCAGCACAAGATCTGAGTCCCCTCTCTAGCCCATGGCCCTTCGCTCAATGGGGCCTGGACATTGTGGGGCCTCTTCACCGAGCTCCAGGAAACAAGAGATGGTTGATAGTGGCTACGGACTACTTCACAAAATGGATAGAGGCTGAACCGTTGTCTTCAATCACGGACAGGGACTCCAGGAACTTCGTTTGGAAAAACATCCTTACGAGGTTCGGCATCCCCCGGACCCTGATTTCGGATAACGGGACTCAGTTCGACTCCAAGTCCTTCAAAGACTTCTGCCAAGGGCACGGCATCAGAAATCATTACTCCACTCCGGCATATCCACAGAGTAATGGCCAGGCAGAAATCTCCAACAAAGTGATCCTGGACGGCCTGAAGAAGCGACTGGACAAGGCAAAGGGCAGATGGACAGAGGAGCTTCCGAGCGTGCTGTGGGCATACAGAACAACTCCAAGGAGGTCCACCTCGGCAACACCCTTCTCTCTGGCCTACGGGATGGAGGCAGTCATTCCTTTAGAAATCGGCCTTCCTACCCTGAGGACAGAGCTGGTCGACCAAGGCCGAAATGAGACAAACCTGGCAATGGAGCTGGAGCTGGCAGACGAGCGACGAGAAGCAGCAGCCCTGCGACTGACCGACTATCAGCAACGGTTAGCCAGGGCATACAATCAAAATGTCAGAGAGAGAAAGTTCTCCGCGGGAGAGCTGGTTCTAAAGAAAACCCTGCCAGCTGACAGGGAGCCAAACGAAGGGAAGCTAGCCCCGAACTGGCATGGCCCGTTCAGAATAGTCTCACTGGCAGGAAAGTCAGCCTACAAGCTCGAAGACTTGGAGGGCAAGCCACTGCCGAGACCATGGAATGCATCCCACTTGAAGAAATTTTATTTCTAAAGATGTATCGAGTCTCAAAATCAATAAAAGCAGCTTTCGCCTTGTCATCAACTTGTCGTCTCTCTCTAACTGATTCCGGCAGCATGGGTCTACGCCCTGGATACAGCCTGGAGTTCTTACACTCGGCCGAATTCCTAAAGTCCTCGGGTTTTGAACCCACGGGTCAAACGCCCTGGAAAAGGCCTCGAGTCCAGACTCGGTCGTTTCCTAAAGCTCCGGGTCCTGGACCCTGGAGAAGGCCTCGAGTTCGGACACTCGGCCGGACAGCATGGGTCTACGCCCTGGATACAGCCTGGAGTTCTTACACTCGGCCGAATTCCTAAAGTCCTCGGGTTTTGAACCCACGGGTCAAACGCCCTGGAAAAGGCCTCGAGTCCAGACTCGGTCGTTTCCTAAAGCTCCGGGTCCTGGACCCTGGAGAAGGCCTCGAGTTCGGACACTCGGCCGGACAGCATGGGTCTACGCCCTGGATACAGCCTGGAGTTCTTACACTCGGCCGAATTCCTAAAGTCCTCGGGTTTTGAACCCACGGGTCAAACGCCCTGGAAAAGGCCTCGAGTCCAGACTCGGTCGTTTCCTAAAGCTCCGGGTCCTGGACCCTGGAGAAGGCCTTGAGTTCGGACACTCGGCCGGACAGCATGGGTCTACGCCTTGGATACATCCTGGAGTTCTTACACTCGGCCGAATTCCTAAAGTCCTTGGGTTTTGAACCCACGGGTCTACCGCCCTGGAAAAGGCCTCGAGTCCAGACTCGGTCGTTTCCTAAAGCTCCGGGTCCTGGACCCTGGAGAAGGCCTCGAGTTCGGACACTCGGCCGGATTCCTAAAATCAGGGTTTTTACACCCCTCAAAGATCATTGCCGAGCTCACGCTTCCACAACCGAGACCAGCGGAATGATGACTCCACTTCGGCACAAGGCAGCCCGTCTCGGCCAAAGCCAGCCATTTCGGCCAAGGGCAGCTTTCCAGAGGAAGAGAGCTGTGCCAGCACCCAAACACACAAAAATGCAAGCATTCCAGGACAGTGCAAAGAAAGAGAAAAAGAACTCAAAAGCATTGTACACGGTTTGGGTGATCACAGAATTCCTCCTTTTTATTCATTGTAAACTGCTTTATTACAAGAATTACAGAACAGAAAGTAAAGTACAGAAAGGAGGATCACAGTCCTCTAAAAACAGAAAATAAAGAAAAGCTGGGATCCTGAATTTCAATGAGCTCTACAGCACGCTATGGTTGGTCAGACCAAAGCGGCTGCAGAAGCCCCTCTAGTGCGGAGGCCCTGGACCTCGCTCAGCTCTTCGACACCCTCCGGCCAGTAAGACCAGCCAAGGTTTGAAGAACCCCCAGGTCCAGCGGGGCCTCAATCCCATCTTCCGTCCGGCGATCTCGCAAGACCGTGTCGGACGAGAATGCGCCACCGCCCCTCTTCCTCTTCTTCTCTCCATCAACGAAACCTGACCAGGGGCGGTCGGCCATGAACCCGCGTTCAGAGAGCGCGTGGTCCATGGGGAGTTCCTTCAGAGAGTGCACAGACCACGACAGGCTTCCCCCCTTGGAGAAAGCCGTCCACAGGCGCAAGGTTTCCCCCCGGATCAAAGACTGCAGAATATCTACCAGCCATGGTTCCTATGTCTTATGTGATTTAAGCTATCTTATGTTCTGTTCTTTTCATCGCCCATGGCAAGCCTGTCGCCCCTACTTATAGGAGGAAGAAGGGCTCAGCCTCCGAAGGAAGTTATGGGGGCGAAGTCTCCCATGCGTTGCTTGGGATGCACGACTGTTGACCAGCGATCCCTATGGCGCCAAGTGGAGACATCCGTCCGTTTCCCTCATAGGCCGTGCCACCATGTTTACTGCTATTTATGATCTCCAGAATACGGAGAATCGGCACAGATAGCTATGAGGACCGTTTGACTCCTTCTACCTCAAGAGTCACGCGTTATATTAAAGGCATTCAAGCACCATTCAATGCACATCCAGGAATGAAAGTGAGGCAAATGCAGAGAAAAATGCGAGAGGCAAATGCAGAGAAAAATGCACAAGTAAAGAAGCCCGACTTTCATTGAATCAACAGAGAATATTACAAGGCTAGGAAGAAAAAAACATTACATGCAAGAAGACAGAAATACAGAGGAGCCCGGCTACTGTGGTTTCGGCGACTCCACTAGGTCGATCACCGTATCTGATGGACCAGTGGACTCGGCCGAAACCGCGACCTTGCTTGGAGCGTCGCTGGCAGAGGAAGCTTTGACCGGTACCTCACCCGAACTAGGAGCAGAAGAGGTCTCACCCTGAGGCACGGCCGAAGCATCGCTGGCGACCGGGGCATCGCTCAAGACCGGGGCAGCTGGAGCGTCGTCAGCAGCAGGAGCGATTGCAGGAGCTTCAACTGGGGCACTTTCGGCTGCAGGAGCGGAGCTCGGCTCAGGAGCCGAGTCCGAGTACTTCGGCAGGTCCCGATAGACAGGATGGTCTTCGGGGACCCCCGCACGTCTCAGTGCGGCCAGGCATCCTTCCTTGAACAGGATGGCGGTGATCTCCTCCACCTGCTTCTCATACAGCTCAGTGGCGTGATCCACCCCATCCTGGAAGGCGGACTGGGCCTCGGACAGAAGAGAGGCCTTCTCCTTCTCCAACTCGGCGTTCTCCTTCTTCAGCCTCGCTGTTTCGGCTCGCCCAGCCAGCACTTCCCCGCGCAGCCTCGTCCCCTCCGCCGTCAATTCAGCCTTCAATCTTGCCAATTCCGACTCCAGCTCGGCGGTCTTCTTGTTCCTCGCCCAGACCTCGCCTTTCAGATGATTGGCCTTCGACGTAAGTTCGGCGACATCAGCCAGGGCCGATGCCAGCCGAGCAGCCTCATCAGCGCTGGCCTTCTTCATCCGCTCCACTCCCGCCTGCAGCTCCTCCAGTTCCTTCTTCAGCTTGTCTCTCTCGGTCTCCAGCTGGGAGACCCTCGTCGCGTTCCTGTCGCTCCTTCCCACCACGGTTAGGAGCCTTTGCACGTTCTGCAAATGGAGAAAGTGGATCAGACCGGGACAGTCGAGCTAAAATTATTCGAGGAAAAGTGCTGAAAACACTTACCAGAAGGTTCGCCTGGATCGCCGAGACCATCAGGCTCTCGTTGTCGAACCTCTCGTGCGTCTCCATATCTCGCGGCAGAGCGCAGGCCTTGGCAAGAGCCCCGATAACGTCGGCGTTCCCCAGCAGCCGATCCTCGACGTTCAGAGGCTTGCCGGGCTGCGTTTCCATCCTCGGTCTACATGGCGGTGGGGGCAGTTCGGGGTCCGGAGAACGACCCGGATCCCTGCCCCGCCGAGGTGCTGTGCTCGCGGGTCGTCCTGCCGGACGGCCTGCCTGCCGGCACGCTCCTCTCAGCTGGTGCGCTCTTTTCAGCTGGAACCTTGGCTCCGGGGGCCCGCGCAGGGGTCTTACTCTTCGGAGGCTGTTCGGCCCCCGAATCCTTCTCCCCCGCCTTGGACTTCTTCCTAGGCGGGGACCCCTCCCTCGGGCGCTCCGGCGAACGTCGCCGAACCCCTTCACTCGAAGCAGAAGCAGGAGCGGAAGCAGGAGTAGGAGCGGAAGTGTCGCCAGCACCTCCCGAGCTCGAAGCTGCTCAGGTGCTGGCAGGAGATGGCGTCGCAGAGGAAGAGGACCCCCGCCTGAACTTGGCCGCTAGGTCCTTGACGGCAGGCTCCCTCGACCTTCCCGCCATATCCTCTTCCTGATCAGAAGAATAAGCGTCCACTATCTGCCTCAGGTTCGACGGTTCCGAACTTGAAGTAGACGCCTCGGACCCAGATGCAGCTCGGCTAGTGGCAGGATCGCTCAAAGGGATCCCGGAAGGCACGACAAGGGAGACGGTTGGGCGCGGGTACCCCGGTCCTCTGGTAGTGGCCGCGGTATCTCGGCGTGTATCCGAGTAGCTTCCAGGCCGACCTAGTCTCGTGCCCCTTGTACCTCTCGACCTTGTTGATGTCGTCGGGGTTCCTCCTCCAGCCCTCACTCGCAGCTCGGCGTCGTCTCGCACCTGCCTCTGCATAACAAACAATAGAGGAGTCAGCTCGGCATCGTCAAAATCAAGCAAAGAAAATGAACGAAAAGGAGCGATGTTTACTTGGGACTGTCCCAGGGCGGCGCGGGACCACTAGCCTCCTACTTTCGCCAGCGCCGAACTCCCAGTCCCCCGAAACACAGAAGAAGGCTTCTTCGGCATTCTTACTTGAATCTTCCAAGGCCAGGACGAAGCCTCTTCGCTGCGGCTTCACCCGGAGATAATATTTCCCTTCCCCGGCCTTGCAGATATCGTAGGTGTCCTCAATGTCATGAACACCTATGTCGGTCCCCAGAATCTCATTCAGTTTCGCCGTGTCCATGATGACCTTGTAGCCGTTGGGCATCAGCTAGCACGGGGTAAGAGACCAGGTACTGAGGCAAGCTCTAAGTAGAGGGTGCAGGGGGAATCTGACCCCGCCCTCGATCACAGAGATCAGAGGGAACGGCATCCAGCCGCCGGACCAGCGCATCGTGGCATAGTCGACGGAGTCTGCTGGCTTGAGCAGGACTCGCTCCAGAATATCGAAGGCAGCCCTAAATCTGGCTATGCCCTCTTCGGTGTCTAAATTGAACCTAGGGGTGCCCATGTGTAGAAAGAAGGATACAGCAAAAGAAAAAACCCTAAAGGCTGCTGAACCCTAGGAAAAAGCTACACAGAGGCGTGAAGTGACTTACAGAGATGAAAAGAGGCAACTCGAGTATAGATCCAGACACGCCCTACGGTCGTCCTCGCTAGAAAGATCTTGAGCAGCAGAGCAGAAATCGGAGATGAAGGCAAAGGCGAAAAGAAATCAGAAACGAGAAGAGAAGAAGACGACCCTATTTATGGAGAAGAAACCCTCGGCGCGCGCTGCTTTCGAAATTCGAAAGGACGGATTTCACGATCCGCGCCCGTTCCATCAAAAAGACAGCACAATCGGTGAGGAGGCTACACGTGTAGCCGTCGACTCGCTTCCCAGTACAGACGGGACAGAGCATTTATTGCTTCAGAACAGTTGAAGCAACACCAGACGATGATCGCCGCATCCCCAGACGGATTCTTCTAACTTTCGACCACTAAAGGCTAGGGCGCTTAAGAGGTCAAAAGCTAGGGGGCAATTGTGTGGGGAGATTTCCAGAACCACAGGATTACGCTAATCACAGCCATCAGATGAGACTAAGCACTCTCGCGTGCCATCCGCGTGCCATCCACGTGGCACCAAGCTCACCCCGGCTACCAGGACAGGAGGTCCGGCCGAAGTCAGGCAGCTCCGGGCCACTAGCGCCGAACTGGCCCACCCCGGGCGCCATCTCGGCAGGGAGCTTCACCTCGGCTGGGCCGCCCCGGATGCCATTTCGGCAGAAAGCTCCACCTCGGCTGAAGAAGCCGGGACGGAAGCCGAAGCAAGAGAGAGTCTCCACTCACGCCCCTCATCCCCCACATCACCAGGCACGTGGAGGGATAGGGGCACGAGCTAGTGGGACAGACGCGACATCCAGCTGCTCACAATCTTCGCCATATCCTGACAGGGCGGCATCCAGCGGCTGAGGCCACATCAGGGCAAGGCCCGAGGGCAGATCCCACGATCCCCTACCGCCAAAGGCGTTCAACACGATCTGGCCCAACAAGACGCGCATTAAATGCGACGTGGGCTGATCCGACGCGCATTTAATGCAGAGTGGGCTGGATTGGACCGCATTAATGGCAACGTGGGCTGATCATGACTTCCCAGTCGAATCATGAGACCCATGCCAAGATGTCGTCCAAGATATCTTCCAAATCGTCTATAAAAGGATTGCATTTCCACATGCAAGGTACGCACAATTTTATACACAGAGCCGTTGCTCTGTCTCTCTTCTTCCTCTCTTTCCATTGTTCCAGTTCCTACACTGACTTTGGCATCGGAGAGCCTTGCGCCGCCCAGGCCAGGGTCCTCTGACCGTTTGCTCTTTTCTTTCAGGCTTTCGGACGGTACCCAGTCATTCCCAGTCATCATCTTTTCATCATCTTCTCGGATAAGTCCTCTAAGGCTCCCCCCTTATTGTGGGTCATTATTTTCTGCACCTACAGTCCCCATGACAGAAAAATGTGTCGATCAGGGTCTGTATTGACTATAGAGACCTGAATGGCACTTATCCTAAAGATGAATTCCCGCTCCCCATACCGGAGGTGATGATTGACAATACCTGCGGATTCGAGCGAATGACATTCATGGATGGCTTCTCTGGCTACTATCAGATAAAGATGCATCCCGAGGATGAAAAACATACTTCATTTCGGACCCCATTTGGCATGTATTGCTACACTGTCATGCCATTTGGTCTAAAAAATGTCGGTGCCACATATCAAAGGGCTATGATGAAAATATTCCAAGATATGCAGCACAAGACGGTCGACTGTTTCGTTGATGGCCTTGCCGTCAAAAGCAAAAGAAAAGAAGACCATCTCAAAGATCTTCGAGAAGTCTTCCTCCGACTTCGCAAACACAAACTGCGGATGAATCCCCAAAAATGCTTCTTCGGCATCCCGTCGGGTAAGTTCCTTGGATTCTTAGTTTGGAAAGCTGGAATAGTTTTCGACCCCATCAAAGTCAAGGCTATTCTAGAAATACCCTCTCCAAGAACCATGAGAGAACTGAAAGGGCTCCAAGGGAGATTGGCCTACATCAGATAGTTCATCTTTAATCTTTCGGGGAAATGCCATCCATTCTCCCGGTTGATGAAGAAAGGTGTAGACTTTGTCTGGGATGCTGACTGTGAAGCTGCATTTCAAGATATCAAGTCATACATGACCAGACCTCAAGCGTTAGCAACTCCTACCACTGGAAAACCATTCATCTTGTACACAAGAGCCCTTGACCACTCTATGGGCGCTCTACTTGCACAAAGAAATGATGAAAGAAAAGAAGTTGCTCCATACTACCTCAGCCGCATGCTAGTAGGTGCAGAGCATCGCTACTCTCTAGTCGAAAAAGAATGCCTTGCAGTGATGTTCGTCGTACAAAAGCTACGTCACTACTTGCTTTCCAACACAGTCTACCTAGTCTCGATGATCAACCTCTTGAAGGTGCTTGTCACAAAAGCAGGTTCTCTCAATGCCCGACTGGCAAAATGGTCCATCTTTCTGTCACAATTTGATATTAGGTATGTACCGCAAAAAGCAATAAAAGGCTAAGCTCTAGCGGACTTTCTCGCAGAGCATCCATTGCCTAAAGATTCTCCACTCAGAGATGATCTCCCAGAAGAACCCATCTACAACGTAGAGATTTCCTCACCAAATGCCTCCTGGGACATGTACTTTGACGGTGCAACCAAGGCAAATGAAAAAAAGAGACCTGATCTCGGGAGTTGCCATCCTCTTTGTTAGCCCCGAAAAATACATGATTCCACATGCTTTATCGCTACTAAAGCCATGCACAAACAATGAAGCTGAATACCAAGCTCTGATCCTAGGATTGGAACTCGCTATCGAATCTGGCATCACCATGCTGGAAGCCTTTGGAGACTCTCAACTGATCATCAACCAGATGAATCAGAAGTATAAAGACAGGAACTCTGATTTGTTGCCTTATTACAACAAGGCACAACTATTTCTGCAGAAGTTTGACATCTGTCACATCACCCATATTTGTAGAGGTGAAAACATCCGTGCAGATGCCCTGGCTAGACTTGCCACATCTATGGTGATCCAGGAAGGGGAAAACAAGCAAATCATAGTGTGCGAGAGAAGGATCCTCCCTCCTCTTAAAACACACCAAGCAGTTGCTAAGTGCCACCAAGTCGGATCTCTATCCTTCAACCTTCAATCAGCACCTAGAGGGATCCGTTCATTGATTACACTATGTTCGGAATCCTACCTGAAGATCCAAAGAGCGGGTAAGCATCCAAAGGTGAGCCCAAACTTTCATTTGGATATTCCTTCAAAAATCCTTTGCAGAAAATCTTTCAATGGAGTACTTCTACGCTACTTGTCACAACAAGAAGCTGAAGAAACACTCAAAGAAGTTCATGCTGGTCTTTGTGGAGCTCATCAGGCTGGTCCAAAGCTCTATGATCAGATAAAAAAGGTTAGGCTATTATTGGTCTACTGTTAGCCCCTAAAAAGCTAAATCTGCATTGGTGCACAGATGGTGCGGTAGGTTGGGCAGTTATCGACTCAACCATTGCACAAACAGTTCATTGGTGCATATGGATTGTGTTTTGGAAGTTCACCGGTGAACATTAATCCCTTGGTGCGGATGAGTATTGCCTCTCGGTCGCTGGTGTGATGGACGTGCACGACGTACTGTGCTGCACGTGGTGTGTGCAGTGTTGTACTACACGTGGTAAGTGCAGTCGTCGTGCTGTGAAGATTGACAGTGCACACACAATGCTGTGTTACTGTGAACAACATCGGTCGCGTGCTGCGGCTGCTGCGAGCGACGACGTGCAGGTGCTGCGGTCGACGTCGTGTGGGTGCTGCGTGTGGCAGATTTAACCACTCGACCAACCATGTGTTTTCTAGGAACAAATGCATGTTTAATGTTTTGAATACATGTTAAACTTGTTGAACAATCAGTGTGTGAAAGGATTTGTGCATTGGGGTCCGGGAAGTGGTCGAAAACTCCATTACTTCAATCTCGGACATTTATACTTAGGAGGTGAGAAACAATGGGTGGCACATACCTCTACTATGTAGGAGGTATGCCTGTGGGATGGAAAAATGGACGGTGGACCCTGTTGGTGCAAGATTTGCACTGTGTAGCATACCAATGACCTTGGTGGAACATTGGCATGGGTAATTGGTACGTGGGACCCACTCCCTCGTGACTGGGCCCACGTGGTCCGAACAGAAGAAGCCCGTTTGCATGCTGTGGTGCCTCCCTTGGATTGGTGCTGTGGTGTGCTGCTTGCAAGGATGCTTAGTTGATGTGGCAGCCACGTGTACAGCAGTTATGCAGTTAGCATGGCGGTTGAGGGTTTGATGTGGCAGCCACATGTGCAGCAGTTATGCAGTTGCATTAGCTGACTGGCAGATGATGTGGACCAATGGTTGGAAGGCATGTTGCTTCTAACTGCAGACAGTAACTGTTCTCAAGAAGTTGGTCTGAAATGGTGTTGGCACACCCTAATTGGTCCAAGGTGGCAACAGTTATCCTTGTTGGCAAGCAGTGATTGGTTAGGCTTCCTTATAAATGTCTGCGAGGTTTGATCACTGCAGACAGAGTAGGAGATCCGAGATTAACTTATAATTGTAGCATCTGAGTGTAAACAATTGTGAGAGTTGTAATTCCCAGTTTTGATTAATAAGAGAAACATGCTGGTGCCTAATTAATCAATAGTTGTGTTGTCCCTTCTGCTCTTGCATTTCTGTGTGTGTGCTATGTAGTTGTTGATAGGCTGACTAAGAGAAATCTTAGTGATGTGCGGTGTATTCTTAGTGCGAAAAATTTACCCCGTGACACCTACCTGGGTGTAACGCCCCACCCCATACCCATGCATGATATTGTCCACTTTGGCCCACTGACCTCATGGTTTTGTTTCTGATGGGCCTCAACCCATCAAAAGGCCTCATGCAAGGTAAGGGTGTAAGCTCTACATATAATCCCATTCACTTTCCTCTCTATAGTCGATGTGGGACTCCGGGGCGTCACATTCCACCCCCCTTAAGGCTACACGTCCCTGTGCAGTAGCCTGCCAGCCCTCTTGGCCCGTCCACATGGAACCCGCCCACTTGCACCAGACCACGGCAGGGTGAAAGTGCAGCTAGGGCCAATAAAAGTGTCCTAGAGGGGGGGGGGGGGGGTGAATATGACTAATGGAATTCTTTTCCCAATTAAAACATCTTAGTCCAATTTTAATCCCAACTAGGAACAAGAACATAATGAACACAAATAAAAATACAACTTATGCGGAATATATGTTCAATGTATGAGTGCTTAAACAATCAAAGATAAGACAATTAGTTTCATATTAGTAAGCACAAGTGTGAGTACAACACTCTTCACAAATTCACTTATGATTTATATCAATGTGCTCAAATGAATATTTGTTAAAGAGTGTGTGCTAAACAAGATTTGATTTACCAATATGATCAATGTTGTTTTCGCACAAGTGGATGTGTGTCAATTAAACTAAATATCATTCATATCATTCTCCACAACATATAGATATATAAATCAAGCCCAAGAGATACAGATAGAGAAATTGACATAAGGGATTTATAGTGGTTCAGTCACACTGATGGACCGCGCTCCCGAATGCCCGGGTTCCTACCGAGGTCGGCGGACGTGGGAGTCCGTTTGGTTCCGACCCTTTCGTAACCGGGGGGCAAAAGGGGGCGTGCATCAACATTTCTTTTTTTGTGGGTGTGCCAGATTTTCTATTTTTACTTGGAATTGCAAGTGGTGATCCGGAGATCAACCTTCGCAAGTAAAAAGGAAATCAACTTCTTTCAAGTTTTCCATTGCACATATATTTAAGAAAAGAGACATTTTCTTGATTTGCCGTGAAAGGCGATTTTTTTGGCATTTATAGCCGATTTTGGCGTTTATAGCCGATTTTTGGCGTTTATAGCCGATTTTGGCATTTATAGCCGATTTACAATCCTTATCAACAATGAAAGACAAGAATTGTGATTTTTGTCTCTTTTAAAAAAATACAAACTACAATGAAAAGCAAGAAAAGGAGGATCTAACTTCTCAGGAGATTGTGGGGGACTCGTTTAGATTGACGGTCGCAAGCCATATGTGGGCTTCGCCATCATCCATGCAGATGAGAACAGAGGATGCTATTGATTCGCTTGGCTTGGCTATAACCTCGGGTTTTTAGAGGACAAAGACCAAAGGAAGGTCCTATGTCCAATAAAAAGCCGAGTAGACGGGCTGAAAAGCCATATCTAAGCCATTGGAGGCAGGAGGAGAAGGCAAGGACCTTGGGGGGGGGGTACCCCCCAAGGGACTTTTGTCACCTTGTTGCGGTGGCCGGTGTAGAATTTCCGCAGAGTTTTCTCTCTTTTTCCTTTCTCTGGATTTCTGTCTGCTGTCTGTTGATGTTGTGTGTCGATGTTGTTGTGTCTTTCTTCTTGGAGAGCCCTCCTATTTATAGGCTTTTAGGTAGCCTTTTAGGTGGGTTTATGGGCTTTTATTGTCATTAAGCCGCATAATGGGAGGAGTTACAAAATTGAATTGTTTATTTTGTAACTCCTTTTTCTTGGCTTCTGATTGGCCGGAGGAGATTGAGGGCATTTAATCGCCTTTAATCGCCATGATGGGAGGAGTTTCATGGGTTAAATGCCATGAATCTCTTGACTTGTAACTCCCGAATGCTTGCTTCTGATTGGGCCGTCCAAAGAAATGGATTAATGACTGTAATAAAGCTAGTCAATTAATCGCATTAAGTGGTCGCCGAGCAGCTGAAGAGTCGCGGGCCGTGCCACGTCTTTTGAGATTCTTCTGTTGATGATCATCGATGGATCTTCATGTAGATCGACATCAGATGATCATGTAATTTCAGGTGTTTGTTGCCAACAGCGGGTCGGTGCCATCTGTCCTGTCGATTTCTCGATCGGTCGGGTAGAAAGCACACTTTTTTTGGTTGACCGGGTGGCGATCAATATTGTTTTCGATACTCTTGATGATTTACCCGTGTTTTGGACGGATGTCAGAGGACTTGGTGTCTCAAAAGCATGAATTTTGGAAAGTACCAGAGGCTGGGCTCCTCGAATCGCGAAAAAACGGCGAAAACCGGGGTTTCCGGGGCTTTCCCGGCGACCCCGGGTTCCAAGGTCGCCGGCGACCCTGGCCCAGGGTCGCAGGGGTCTGCGACCCTGGGGGGGTTTTCCCCCTTTCGTGTCCCGTTTTGCGTCCGTTTTTGCTGTTTTTCGATTCTTTTTTCTTCTGTACTTTTCCTTGACATTTTGACCATTTATTGGCCTAATTTCTTTGTAGGAAACCTGATGAGAATCCTTGCATTTTATTTTGCAAAGTTTCCAATTTCCTGAGAAAGCCGAAGACTTTGTCGCGCAGAGCTGCCGATTTTCCGTCAGAAGCTGAAACTGGGCCAAACGATGTCGGAATGACCTGAAATTTGGTGTGAAGCCTCCTGAGCAATAAATAAGACCAACCATAGGCTTTTGTTTGAGTTTCGAAGCCGTTTGGGGTCCTATCACCTGTAGACTTGCTTTTTGTCGCGATGAAGATGTCGCGGTTTGATGTGCGGTCAATCGATGTCCGATTGACTTGAAATTTGACAGGGAACCTATTGGAGTCATTTTAAGATGATCCATAGGCTCTGTCTTGGAAACCATGGTCCCGGAGAGCTTTTGTCGCCGAGAGCTCCTTTTCGGCTGTCGGAGAAGCGAAGTTAGGCCAAATGATTTTGAAATGGCCCGAAACTTCTTGTGTACTCCTCTTTTGGCTGTCTGGAAGAATCTTGCAGTTTTTGTTTGATTCTGACAAGATTTGATTTTTGGAAGCAGCATTGCCTATTTATGGCAGGTTGCGACTTCATGTAGCTCTTTGGATCTTGAAAAGGCAAAGTGACATTTTTGGTGTCAACAAATGCCCCCTCGAGGTACAGCGGCGAGTTGCTTAACTTTTGTAGTCGATGTGCCTCGAAGAGATTTTTGAAGGAGAGCCTGTGACTTGACCAAGAGTCTTTGAGCAGTCTTTCTTTTTGGTATTTGTAGCCTTTTGAGCTTCCAGGGGAATTTTATGGTAGTGAAAGGGATCACGTACCATCTCGAGGCAAAGTTTTGAAGATGACATCAGGGATGTGGATTTGGGTTTTGACCTTGTGACCTAACAGGCTATATGTGGCAGGTTAGGGGGTCGGGTTTGGTTTTGATCGTGTGACCCAACAAGCTGTATGTGGAATGTTGGGGGATCAATTTTGGTTTTGATCTTGTGACCTAACAGGCTGTATGTGGCAAGTTAGGGGATCAGGTTTTGGTTTTTGGTTTTGGTCTTGTGACCTAACAGGCTGTATGTGGCAAGTTAGGGGACCAGGATTTGGTTTGATGGAATGTCA
The DNA here is from genome assembly GCA_012931725.1 of Litsea cubeba. NCBI lineage: Eukaryota > Viridiplantae > Streptophyta > Magnoliopsida > Laurales > Lauraceae > Litsea > Litsea cubeba. The sequence goes on from WHSA01001184.1 coordinate 81,470, forward strand.
ATTTCAAGAATTTGGCTCAATTTGGTAGATGAGGCTGGATGGTTTGATTTTTGGAAGCTCATGGGGCTTGGAATTTTCTTTTGTATGGTCCAATCAACTCAAAAGAGGCATGGAACCATTTTTGTATGCTCTTGGTAAGAGGGATTTCTCTTTGACTAAAAGCCCAAAAAAATTTTCTTTTTTTTTTTTTTTTTTTTGTGCCTAGGTGGTCAAACCTGGCTCATATGGGCTAACCCATGGGACCTTAAGCTTTTGAAATAGCTTAGATCTCATATGGTGTCATTTTTGTAAAGAATATCCAAAAATATCTCATTTGGATAGAGAATATCTAAGAATATCTTTACTTGGAGAGAATCTCTCATGATCCCTTTATTTTTGGGATAGAATATCTCAAGATATCTTTCTTTTGGGAAAGAATCCGTCATAGATTTCTTTTTGGGAGAAAATCCTTCAAGATATCTTTCTTTTGGGAAAGAATCTTTCTAATCTCTTTCTTTTGGTAAGGTTACTAATTAGTAACACTTACCTCTTTCTTCTTTCCTTCTTTGGTTTGCTCTCCTCTATAAAAGCAAGGAGAAGGTTGGATCTCTTGCTCTTATTACTTTCTTTTGCAATAATCTCAAGAGGGCTTCAAGACCAAGAGTCTTCTTCTTCAAGATCTTCAAGAGTTTTCTTCTTCTTCTCCATCAATGGCTTCAAGTAAGTTCTCCTTTTTTTTTCAAGAAAACTCCATTGTAGGAAAAATAAAGTTCTTTCTCTTTTTTTTTTGTTTCTTTCTTTTCTTTTCTTCTCTTTTTTTTTTCTTTTCCACGTGTTTGCTCCCTTTTTTTTTTACACCGGTTTTTTTTTTTTTTTTTGCTTTCTTTTCTTTTTTTTTTTCATGTTTTTTTTTTTTTTTTTTTGGGCCGTACGGACAGATCCGTACGGATCTGGCCGTACGGCCACGTGGCCTGTGGGCCAGCCCTCATTTTTTTTTCTCTTTTTTTTTCTTTCCCTCCCCTTTTTTTTTTGAGAGTTTCTTTTCTTTCTTTTTTTTGTTTTCTTTCCCCTCTTTTTTTTTAGAGAAAGTTTCTTTTTCTTTTTTTTTTTTGCTCATCATGATAATGCATTTTTTTTTTTGCAAACCAAGATGTTCATGCATGCCTTTAATTTGTAAATTAAATTTGTAGCATGATGTGATAGCATACCTGAAAGTTTTCGCAAATTTGGGAATTTGGAGCTCGCAGTGATGTTGAGCCCTTCCTGATTTTGCGGAGACTTTTAGGTTTCGAAAGTTTGGAGTTTCGGAGCTCGCAGCGATGTTGAGCCCATCTTCAAGCTTTCTATTTCTTTCGGGATAGTTCCTTTTCTTCGGAATTGCCCCGTCATCATGTCAAAATTTCGCCAGATTTTTTTTTAGCGAGATTCTGTCATTTTGATGTTTGATCTTTTTCTTTTCCATCCTTTTCAGGTGGTTCCTCCAGAGCGAACAAGGGTAAAGAGCCTGCTACAAGCGTACCTCGTCGATCTTCTAGATCTTCTAATCCGGCCGTTCAGCAGGCTTTTGAGAAGGTCCAGTATGTTGAGAGAAATCTGGAAGAGTGCGACTCCCTCAACAGAGATGAGATGAGGCAGCGACTGATCACTCTCAAGGGAGAGGAATTCTATAAGATCATGGTAAGCAGTCGTCCATGGGTGATGGAAGATCAGAGCGTTTTGCCCAAGCCTACCTTCTTCTTTGGTGATGCAGTCCCTGATGACATGACATACCAGAGGAGATGTTTTCAGTTTTCTTTCACAGCAGATGGTGAGAAGAAGACTGTTGCTACCCGGTCGACGTTTGATCGCACCGTCTCGATTCTGAGCCTTGCCCCCACGTGCCCTAAGAGGGAAGATCCTCCAAGCTGGGTGAGAAGGACAAATGTAATCAAGACCGGGGTTTTTGTTGGCGGTTCTCCTGGATATACGGAGAGGTCGCCTGTTGATATGGACCTGTTGATGCCATCCAGCGGCTACCAGGGCTCTGATTATCCGTCGGTCGATTTGAGACCGGTGGGCCTTGGTATTTTCAGTGGTGACGGCAGCAATTGGATCAAGCCTTTCCGACTTCGAGGTCGTTTCAATGCTGACTCTGAGTGGAAGTCGTGGACTGATCGCGTCCTGCTGATTGGTGGCGCCGTTTTGAAGGAAGCCGGGATTTTTGATGCGGTCCGCGCCTTTAGGGAGACCGTGATCTTTTCCGACGAGGCCTTCATGGCTATGCTGGAGTCATTCCTCCCACAAACCAATACCTTCGTTGTGACGAATGGTGAGATTGGTTTTTCTTTGAAGGAGCTGAGCGCCATTACTGGATTGCCCATCCTCGGCAAACTCTATGAGGAGTTTATGCCGATTGACAGCGTCCTCGAGGGGCAGTCTGAGGAGTTCAGGCTTCTATACTTTCAGCTCGTCGCCTTCTATGATTTTTTGAAGGAGAAGGGGGTTTGAAAGTTAGATCCAGCAGTTGGAAGAGTTTTAGCTCTTCATTCCCCAACTTTTTTGATAGCAGGGAGTCTTCTGATAGCGTGACCCAGGAAGCCGGAGCTCAGGATCCAAGTTCAAAGAAGATCTTGGCCATGCAAGAAGAGTTGAGAGATTTCTGTGCAAGTACAAACGCCATATGTCCTGACATTGCACTGCGGAGAGATCTCGCTGTTTACCTCACTTATTGGCTTGGTGAGGCTGTTTTTGCTGGAGGAGATGGAACGCACATCAGGCCGCATTGTATTTTCCCGGCTTGTCAGATGGCGTTTGGAGAGCAGCTTGCTTTGGTGCCAGCTCTTTACTCCTACCTGTGTACCGAACTGCAGGCTGCTGCTTTTCTGGTTCGGCTTGGGCTTCCCATGAATAGGGTATTTTCAGCCCATATCTTTTATTCGTGGTATGTATACCACTGTCCTGGCTTCCATCGGCTGGGTGCTGCTCAGGATGATGATCCTCTGATGATTCGACTGGCTAAGGGCAAAGCCGTGTCCGAATCACTTTTGTTTGCCCGCATGAGGATCCGACGGTTCAGGGACGTCGAGATGGGGCAATCTTCAGTAAAGCTTTCTCCGGAGTTGCGGAAGAAGGCTTTTGATTTTGGTGCCTCCCGAGACTCTACCAGGGCGGGGTCGGGAAGGCATTATTCCTTGACAAATGCAGAGAGAGAGTGGCTTTTCAGCATACGTGTCGGCACGATGGTGTACCGTAGACATCTTTTCGTCGACATCCAGCCGTATGTACCCTCTCGCTTTGCTTTGCAGCTGGGCTTTTCTCAAGGCGTTGTTGGAGCGCCTTCAAGCATGGTGAAGCGCTTTGGAGGCTTACAGGACGGGAGAAATGCATGGGCTTTCTATAGTGCTGAAGACACTACAGCCATGATTTCTTATCCTGTGTTGTTGACTTCCCGTACTGCCGGCTTTGCGAAGTGGTTCGCGGAGAGCTTTTCGGCATATCGGGGGCTTTCCAAGAAGGAGCTTGATGTGAAGCTGGCATCTGGAAAGGGCCTTGGAAAGTCGGATGGCATCCGGCGAGAGGAAGTTTGGGCCTTCCTTTCTGGAGAGAAGCACAAGATAGGCTTTCTCGGTGACCAGGGCGTCATCGGTTCTGAAGCTGTTCGAGAAATACCTGATGAGGCTTTGGAGCAGCTAGAACAGGAGGAAGCCGAACTTGGCGCTTGGATGCAAGCGGCACAGAGGCAAGCTTCCGTGGAGTCTACTGGCAAGAGCAGACCATCCAGTGAGGAGTCGAGTGGCAAACCTGACTCTGACAGCGGGGCAGGTTCCTCTAAGAAGCGAGCCCGCAGAGGTAAGAGGAGGAGGAGTCATCATCGCAGCAAGGGGCAGCATGAGGATTCTCCTGACTTGGAAGTTCCTCTTACTATCAATGAGGATGTGCCAGTGGATGCTGACGAGCCTCCAGAGAAGAGAAGCCGAGAAGAAGAGACCGTCGGTGAAGGTATGATTCTTCCTTTTTCTCTTTCCATTTCTTTTCATGGGATTTTTTTCATGTTATGATTTGCTTCTTGTTTCTGCTTTTCTTTTTTTTTTTTAGCAGAGGAAGACTTGGTGATGCCTGAGGTCCCAACCGATGAGGTGGTGATGGATCCTGTTGAGGCACCTGAAGAAGAACCGAGGGACTCTGGAGTAAATCCAGAATCTCCAATTGGTACGACTTCTTTTGCTCTCTTTTTTTTTTGAGTTTGTGACTTGGCTTGCTAACACATTTTTTTTTTTGTCAGCTGACTTGCCACAGGGTTCTGATGACTTTGAACCATCGATCGACGCAAATGTTGATGATGCTTTCGATGAGTTCATGGAGGAAGAAAGTGTTCCGCCAGTCGTCGAAGAAGGTATTTTGTAGTTATAACTCTGATAATGATTTTCAAACAGGGTCATATTCATACCTTTTTGTGTTTCCTTTGCAGGTTTTGAAGTGGCAGAGGAGGATCCGTCGCTTCCAGAGCAAGAGATGCCAGAGGTTGATCCAGAGGTAGAGATTCCTGGGACCAGCTCTGACAATATTGAGGAGATTCCTCGCGCTGAGATTCCTTCCCGAGCAGGAGTAGATTCAGCTGGAAAGAGTTCTTTTGTTACTCTTTCAACAGATGATGATATGAGTAGCCGACCAACGGAGTTGGGCGAATCCTCAGCTGGGCCATCTCTTCTTTTTGCGAAGAAGGTGGTGATGCGAGTTCTGAGCTCTTGGATTGAGACTCTCTTTTCTGGGCACTTGGAAGCCGGATTTGGCATGATCCAGCATGTGCAGGAGATTCTCAGTGATGCTGAAGAGGCTGGTCTGGATGTCACAGGTGCCAGGGCGATCGTTGATAGGATCATTGCACTGGGTGACAAGTGGTTTGAGACCGTGAGTTTGGCTGATGACCAGTTCTTCAAGGAGATGTTCCTGGACCCTGCTGATAAGGCTAAGTCTGACCTGGATGAGGCTACAGAAAGCAAGAAGCAGGCAGTCCGAAAGAGGAACTTAGAAGAGATAGCCATCATCAGGCTGACACATGACCTTAACATCCTTGACAGGGAGGTCGATGAGGCCAGGAAACGTCTTGAGCATTTGCAGGCACAAGTCGCTGCCAAGTGGACTGCCATAATAGAGGCTCGCGACAGGGAGAGTGCCCTGATTCACCAGGTTGCAGATGCCGAACGGGTTCTCAAAAGGAAGTCTGATGAGGAGGAACAATGGCAAACTGCTCGAGGTAAGCTTCCTGGTGTGAGAGAAGGGGTACAGCCCACTCCAGCATCTCATGGCAGGTTCCTGAAGAAGCGTGCCTTGGAATCCTTGACGGCTGAGGCTAAAAGTTTGCTTGGGGAGCTGAACTCTTGGCTGGAGACCATTTTTGATTGAGCTCCTGTATATATTTTTTTTTTACAGAAACCATCCTTCTCTCTTTTCTTTTTTTTTGGTACCACTTGTATTTTTTTTGGTACTTATTTTTTGTAGTGCTTGTGAACACTTTCTCTCTTTTTTTTTGGTACCACATGTATTTTTTTTGGTACTCTTTTTCTTTTTTTTTTGTTATCCCTACGCTCACTTGAATCTTTTTGTGATAAAAGTAATTGCTAAATGGGATGCTCTTCTTTTTTTTTTGTTATCCCTACGCTCACTTGAATCTTTTTGTGATAAAAGTAATTGCTAAATGGGATTTGATCAAAAGGTTGTCATTTTGTGAAATCTTTTGTCAGTGATTGTTTTGGCATGAAAGCCAGGTTTTTTGTTTGTGGCATGGAAGCCAATTTTGGCATGAGAGCCAGCTTTTCTTGTGGCATTGATAGCCGAGTTTTTTTTTTTGTGGCATCTATAGCCAATTTTTGGTGGCATTGATAGCCGGTTTGTTTGTGGCATCTATAGCCGGTTTTTGGTGTGCATTGATAGCCGGTTTGTTTTGGTGGCATTGATAGCCGTTTTTTTTTTTTGAAATCCAAGTTTTTTTTTTGTTTGTGGCATCTATAGCCGGTTTTGTTTTGGTGGCATTGATAGCCGGTTTGTGGCATTTATAGCCTGTTTTGATGGCATTTATAGCCGGTTTGATGGCATTTATAGCCGGTTTGGTTTTCAAAAAATGCAAGTATCGACTAAAAGTCGCCTCCCTGCTGAATGTTCTTGCAAGTATCGATGGAATGTCGCATCCTTGCTCATTCGGTTGCGAGTATCGATGGAATGTCGCATCCTCGCGGATTTGGGTGCAAGTATCGATGGAATGTCGCATCCTTGCTTTTCAAAAATTTTGGTTTTGCGGGTACTGACTTGATGTCGTTTCCCCACGATTTTTGAAATTTGTGGTTTTCTCGAACCTTTGGGTTATGGATATCAACTGAAATGTTGCGTCTCCACAGTTTTTTTAGGTTTTTTTCGAACCTTTGAAATTTGGGTTGTGGATATCAACTGAAATGTTGCGTTTCCACGGTTTTGGATTTTGCAAGTATCGACGAAATGTCGCTTCCCTGCGATTTTGGAAGTGTCGAACGTGGTTCGCTTGCTTCCGATTTGTGCGAGTATCGACTAAGCGTCGCTTCCTCGCGGTTTTTTTGAAAAACCATTTTTTTTTGTTTAAAGACACGAGGGTCATAAGTTTTGACCTAAAACCATTTTGGCGGTAAAAGGCAGGGTGGACTAGGGTGGAAATCCCTGAATCCGGATTTTGTTTCAAACCATGAATTTTGGGTTCAAGGGTTGAAAATTTTGGTCAAGTTAGGGAAAGGTTCCTAAACTTGGATATATATTTTTTTTTTGAACAATGAAACGATGAAAGTAAGCATTGTTTTAGATTTCTAGAAATTTCAATATTTGACATGAAAATTCTAAAAAAGGGTGGGTTTAGCGAGCGTGTACCTGGAAACCGGTTTTGGCCGTACAGGCATTGCTCTTACCCAGTTGGGTAAGTCTTCAAGGGTAGTACCGCTTTAAGAACTTGCCATTGATGGGCAGCATACATCTGTCACCTTCCATGTTTAGGAGTGCGTATGCGCCATTGGAGAAAACTTTGTCGATGACGTAGGGTCCCTCCCATTTCGGCTCAAATTTGCCTTTGGACTTGTGAGCGAAGACCATTGGTCTTTTTACCGCAAGAACCAAGTCATTCTTTTTGTAGGCGCGTTGCCTGACCTTTTTATCGAAAGATCCTGCCATACGTGCTTGGTAAAGTTCAATGCTTTGTTGAGCTTCGAGCCGTCTCTCATCGAGATTGTCCAGCTCATGGAGCCGCAATTTGACATTGCTTTCTTGAGTCATGTCATTTTGCAAGGATACCCTCAAGGAAGGAATTTGTACTTCCAAGGGCACGACAGCTTCGCATCCATAGACCAAGGAGAATGGTGTGCTATGGGTTGGTCCTCGAACGGTGGTTCGATAGGCCCACAAAGCTTCAGACATTTTGTCGCTCCAGTCTCTTTTGTGATTAGAGACCATTTTTTTGAGGATTTTGCAGAGTGTCTTGTTGAAAGCTTCTGCTAACCCGTTTGCTGCCGGATTGTATGGAGTCGAAGGACAGCTTTGGATTTTGTATTTGTCGCAGAACCTGTAGAATCGATGATCCCGGAACTGTGGTCCGTTATCATGGACGAATCTTTTGGGTATGCCGAAACGACAAATGATGTTGGTGCGTAGGAACTGAAGGACTGATGAGGTCTTCATTTCGTTAAACGCAAATGCTTCTGACCACTTGGAGAAGTAATCCGTAGCGGCGAAGATGAAGCGATGACCTTTGCTTGAAGGGGGAGAAATAGGACCTATGATGTCCATACCCCAGGCTTCGAAAGGCCATGAGATCGCTGTAGGATGCAGCCATTCTGGAGGCATGTGAATGTAATCTCCATGAACTTGGCATTGTTGGCAGCGCTTAGCAAATTGCATTGCGTCAGCTACCATGGTAGGCCAGTAATATCCTAACCTTTTTATCTGATCATAGAGCTTAGGTCCAGCCTGATGAGCTCCACAAAGACCAGCATGAACTTCTTTGAGTGTTTCTTCAGCCTCTTGTTGTGACAAGCAGCGTAGAAGTACTCCGTTGAAGGATTTCCTGTAAAGGATTTTTGAAGGAATATCCAAATGGAAGCTTGGGGTTCGCCTTTGGATGCTTACCCGTTCTTTTGGATCTTCAGGTAGGATTCCGAACATAATGTAATCAATGAACGGATCCCTCCAGTCGCCAATTGAAGTTTGAAGGATTGAAATCCGACTTCCGACCACTTGGTGGCATTCAGCAACTGCTTGGTGTGTGTTAAGAGGAGGAAGGATTCTTCTTTCGCACACTGTGATTTGCATGTTTTCCCCTTCCTGGATTGCCATGGATGCGGCAAGTCCGGCTAGGGCATCTGCACGTATGTTTTCACCTCTACGAATGTGGGTGATGTGACAGATGTCAAACTTTTGCAGAAGTGATTGTGCCTTGTTGTAGTAGGGCAGCAAATCTGGCTTCCTGACTTCAAATTTCTGATTCATCTGGTTGACGATCAGTTGAGAGTCTCCAAAGACTTCCAGCATGGTGATACCGGATTCGATGGCGAGTTCCAATCCTAAGATCAGAGCTTGATATTCAGCTGCATTGTTTGTGCATGGTTCCAGTAGCGAGAAAGCGTGTGGAATCATGTATTTGTCGGGGCTAACAAAGAGGATGCCAACTCCCGAGATCAGCTGTCTTTTTTCATTTGTCCTGGTTGCACCGTCAAAGTACATGTCCCAGGAGGCACTTTGTGAGAAAGTCTCCACATTGTAGACTGGTTCGTCTGGGAGATCATCTCTGAGTGGAGAATCTTTAGGCAATGGATGCTCTGCGAGGAAGTCCGCTAGAGCTTGCCCTTTGATTGCTTTTTGTGGTACATACCTAATATCAAATTGTGACAGAAGGATGGACCATTTTGCCAGTCGAGCATTGAGAGAACCTGCCTTTGTGACAAGGACCTTCAAGAGGTTGACCCTCGAGACCAGGTAGACTGTGTTGGAAAGCAAGTAGTGACGCAGCTTTTGTACGGCGAACATCACTGCAAGACATTCTTTTTCGACTGGAGAGTAGCGATGCTCTGCACCTACTAGCATGCGGCTGAGGTAATATAGAGCAGCTTCTTTTCTTTGATCATTTTCTTGCGCAAGCAGAGCTCCCAGAGAGTGATCAAGGGCTCTTGTGTACAAGATGAATGGTTTTCCAGTGGTAGGAGCAGCTAACACTGGAGGTTTTGTCAGGTATGACTTGATGTCTTGGAAAGCAGCTTCACAGTCAGCATCCCAGACAAAGTTTACACCTTTTTTCATCAACCGGGAGAATGGACGGCATTTCCCCGAAAGATTGGAGATGAACCGTCTGATGTAGGCCAATCTCCCTTGAAGCCCTTTGAGTTCTCTCAAGGTTCTTGGAGAGGGCATTTCTAGAATGGCTTTGACTTTTATGGGGTCAAGCTCTATTCCAGCTTTCCGAACTAAGAATCCGAGGAACTTACCCGACGAGACGCCGAAGAAGCATTTCAATGGATTCATTCGCAGTTTGTGTTTGCGAAGCCGGAGGAAGACTTCTCGAAGGTTTTCGAGATGATCTTCTTTTCTTTTGCTTTTGACGGCGAGGTCATCAACGTAACATTCAACCGTCTTGTGCTGCATATCTTGGAATATTTTCATCATAGCCCTCTGATATGTGGCACCAGCATTCTTCAGACCAAATGGCATGACAGTGTAGCAATACACGCCAAATGGGGTTCGAAAGGATGTATGTTTTTCATCCTCAGGATGCATCTTTATCTGATTGTAGCCAGAGAAACCATCCATGAATGTCATTCGCTCGAATCCACAGGTATTATCAATCATTACCTCTGGTATGGGGAGCGGAAATTCATCTTTTGGGCATGCGCCATTCAGGTCTCTATAGTCAATACAGACCCTGATCTGCCCATTTTTCTTTGTCACGGGGACAATGTTGGCCAACCATTCAGGATGTTGTTCCTCACGGATGAAGCCGACGCTTTTGAGTTTTTGAACTTCTTGTTCAATTTTATCCATCACATCTGGACGGAATCTTCTTTGGCCTTGCTTGACAGGCTTGATGTCTTCTTGAAGATTGAGTTTGTGAACTGCTATTTTGGGGTCTAAGCCTGGCATTTCAGCGTAAGACCATGCAAAGCAATCAACGAACTCACGAAGAAAAGCGATATACTCGGGTAACTCATCATCCTTTATATTCTTGCTTATGAATACAGGACGTGGGTTATCTGGTGTTCCCAAGTCTATCTTTTGAACAGGATCTTCTGTTGGAAGGTTCGAAGGTGGTTCCTCCACAATATTTTCGGAGGCTTCCAGCTCAACGAAACCTTCTGGGGTTTCAAGGGCATTTCCAGACCAAGGTTTTGTTCCTTTCCACGGGTCTTCTTGATCGGTAATTTTCCCAAGGCTTGCTATGAGATGATCCCAATCGCCTGTTGAAACCGAGTCGAAGTAGGCTACTTCTTTTGGAGATGAGGGTTCTTCTGGGTCAGAAGTCCACACGTCTGTGCCATCGGACAACTCCTCTTCATTTTCGGAGAAATCGTGCCAATTGGATGAGCTTCCTGGATCTTTGTCAGGTGACTCATCAAAGAGATATCCAGGGAGATCGATGTCTTCATGGACTTGAGATGTTGAGGCTTGGTCAGTATATTGACTTTTAAGCCTTTGTGTCAACTGTCTCAAGGGAGTGTCAGGATCATACCCTAACCCGTGTGAAGACTTTTCTACATAGCCGTAGAGTCTCCAATCTTCCAGCTGGCTTTTGGTCAAGACGGGCCCCAATGGCGTGAGAATACCGCGTCCTTCTCCCAAACCGACTGGGTTTTGAGCGTCATAGCCCATTTTCTTCATAATAGCTTGTGCCACAGAACTGTATAAGGATAGTTGAGGCGTACCTTTATTTTGGAAAGGTTCAAGCATGGAGTTTGATGAAGAAGCATCCGATCTATGGAAGAAGATCGGTTTTTCCTTTGCTGAAGTTGCTGGAACAACGAAGGAAGCTGACGTAGGATCTTCTATGTCAGAAGTTGTCTCCATTGGAGTAAGAGCAGGCTGAACTTGCTGAGTGTCAGCTTGGCTTGACGATGTGTCGTCTTCTGGCTCTGAATCCGAGTCCGTGTCTTGCATGATAGACACGAAAGAGACAACAAATTTGCCCCCAGGCTTTTGTTTTGCCTTCTTCACTTTAGTTGTGATGACCAAAGGCTTTGAAGATTTGAGGGAGATGATGAAGGGAGTTTGCATGCTCTCTTCAGATTTACCGGATGGTTTGTTTTCTTCCGGTGATTGTTGAGGAGCTTTGCCTTTATCTTTCTGGAGATTTTCGGCAAAGGATGCTGTATGCTTCTCCTCTTCTTCTTTTTCACCTTCATACATCTGTGAGTCTGCGAAGTGGATTTCTTTACCTTTGAAGGGTTTTCTGTCCGCAAAGACTCGATGTATCATGCCGTCGTCGCCAACAAACTTGATGCATTGATGTAGAGTTGAAGGGACAACACCATTCTCATGGATCCAAGGGCGTCCGAGAAGGATGTTGTAGCATGAAGGGGTCTTTATTGCATACACTGTGACCTCAGAGATAAGATCACCTATCTGCAATTTGAACCTGATTTTGCCGATAGGCCTTTGAGTACTCCCATCGTATCCAAAGATAGATACAGATGTGTGGCTCAGTTTGCTGGGTGGGATGCCCAACTCTTCAAGAGCCGATGTGGAGATGAGGTTGAGTGCAGAACCTGGGTCGATCTGAACTCTATGCATAGGCATTTCCTTGATATACCCTGTGAAGTACAGGGGTCGGTTATGCCTGGTTTCGCCAAGTAGGAGGTCATCCTTTGTGAAGGCGATGGTTGCACTGGCTGCTTTTTTAACCGAGAGGCATTCAATGCATGATCCCTCAGTTTTCTTCTTTTCTCCCTTTGAGGAGGCTTCTGAGTTTTTGACCCGGTAATCCATTTCAATTTGGAGGACTTGCGGGGCATGTTTGTCGACATCCTCATTCAGCTTTTGTAATTCCGAAATGAGATTATCACGAGTGTGCGGAGACATTCGCAACAAATCTAGGATGTGCAGACGTGCAGGTATGTGCTTGAAGTGTTCAATCAAGTCATACTTGAAAGCCTCCTTAGGGCCTGCATGTTCATCATTGTTGCCACTAGGGGCGCTTACAACATCTTTTCCCGAAGGATTTACATATGTAAAGGAAGATTGGTTGTAATTTTTGTGGTAGTCCCGGCCAGAGCGGGTGCCTCTACCAACTTCGAGAGCTTCTTGAGAAGGGTCTTCGTTTGGAAGATTGTCTTCAGGATCAAGAGGCTGTCGTTTTTCATTTGCTGAGGATGCATCAGCAGCAGAGTTACCATCCTCAGTGATTGTGTTGCATGGAGCATTTTCCGGGAACAAGTCCTGAACAGCATCCAGCAATCTTTCTTCTTCGTTGACTAATTCATCGTCCCAAGCATCAATGGCTGGGAATTCTTCAGTCAGGAAGGGTGTGAACTTTGAAGTCACAGTCTCAGGAGAAGAAACCTGAGAGGGTGTCATCTCAGTGAAAGTCACGTGAGACGAGGTGGCTCCAGAAGATATATTGCTAGGCGTCGCCGGAGTGTAAGTGCTCTCATCAGACGATGCTTCGGAAGAGCTATAATCCCGAATTATCACATTACAGGAAGCTCTGACGGGAGACGTTGCCTGATCGGAGTCAGACTCATCCTCGGATGTGAGAGGATCGTCTATCCAGCAATTTTCTCCATTTTCAGGAGTTAAGGGAGGATGTACCTGGTGGTCTTCAGGGACTTCAGGCTCTGGATTGCGAGGAGGCTCGTTGACGCGTTCTTGCTCTTGTTCTAGAGCGAGTCGCTGCAAGATCCTTGCATATTCTTCAAGATCAGGCATGGGAGCCGGATCTTCTTCTTCATCATCTCTTTGTGGCTCAACATTGTTGATTTCCACTGGAGTAATGAGAGGTGCTGGTTCAGCAGCATTTTCTTGTACAGCTTCTTGGTCTTCTTCATCATCAGACCAGGATCCTTGTGGCTGTAGGGGGTTATACCAGATTACTGGCATAAGATGAGACTCAGGAACCCATTCTTCATCGGAGAGATATTCTCCTGTTTCAAGGGATTCCTCCCACTCATCTGTGTAGTTGGATTCGAATCCATCATCGGTGTCGCTGGACTCGTATCCATCAATGGAGAATCCAACTACCGAATTGCAAGAGTATGATGCCTCCTGCATGGCTTCTTTGAATTGAGGTGGCATGAAATCACTGAGAGTGAATTTCCTTACCCCCTTTGAAGTCTCTGGAAGGGATGTTTTTGTTACCTCCAGTGAAGCGGTAGAGGAAGCCTCTGCCTTTTCTTTGACCTCTAGTTTTGGCTGGGTCTTCTCTTGCCGTTTGAGCTTGAGGAGATGTTTCCTAGCCTGCCTTCGCTGTTGAGCTGTAGGCTTTATTTTCACGACCTCCCAATTTTCATCTTCCAGGAGATCGGGATGTACCCATATCGGTTGTCCGTCTGGTGTCGGGTAAGGAACCAGTTCCTCGGACGCTTCGATTGAGTTTATCACCTTGAAGGAAGTAGTGATCTTCTTCTTCGGTGATCTTGATGTTTGTCCACATGTCACCATGTTGACGGAGGCAGACCCATAGTTTTTGTCAAAGGTGATGACTCCGTTTTTCCACATCTCATTTATTTTCTCTCTCACAACGAAGCATTGATTGAGAGGATGCGAGATCATCTGGTGGTATGGACAGTACCGAGGATCGTTGGTTTTGCCAACATCACCCGGTCTTTTTGGTTCAGGCAAGGTGAGCTTGCCGTTTGCCACAAGAGCCCCGAAGATTTCATCAACATCTTCATCAAACGGGTATTTCTTCTCTACTCGTTCTTTGAAGGCATCAGAGAGTTCAGGTCTCTTACCAACAGCTTTGTTTTCAGCTTTCTTTGGTGGCTGAGGAGCTGACTTGGTCTGCACATTGAGGACCTCTTTCTTCTTTGGTTTAGAGGTTGCAATGGCGGTTGGCTCTTTTCTTGATGATTTCTGACTGTTGAGGTCTTTAATCACCGTTTCAGCTTCCATGGAAGCTTCTAGGAGTTCTCCCAGGTTTTTTGATTTGTTGCCGATGATCATGGAGCGGATTCTGGCTCTCATGTTGTTTCGGCAGATGTCGACTAGCGACGCTTGTGGCAATACATCAGAGCATTTGTATGCCATTGCTTTCCACTTGTGAATGAAGTCATATGTTGATTCATTCTCCCCCTGTTTTAGGCTGCACAGCTGAGCCATAGTAGCGGGATGATCTTCACCTTTGAAGTGAGTCAGGAAGCGTGTCTCTAGCATGGCCCAGTTTTGGATTGAGTCCTCCGGCAGAGTGGAGTACCAATCGAAGGCCGTACCTTTTAGGGTACTTGCAAAGAGGCGGATCTTGAGTGCATCTTGATCCGCGATAGCTCCCGTCAGGATCTTGAAGTGGATGACGTGCTGTCTGGCTGATCCTTTCCCCGTATATGTTTGGAGAGTAGGATGCTTGAATTTGGTGGGGAACGGGACCGAGTCCATCCATAAGGGATATGGTGGCTTGATCCCATGCTCCTTGAGTATATCCTCTTCTTTTGCTTTGGCGAGGATACCGTCTACGTCCTTTTTGGTAAGGGCGCGTGACTCATTTTCTTCTCTATTTACCTCGTCGTCTTGATGATTCGGAGGAGGTTCATTGTTCGCCTGATTTTGGAAGGCGAGGAGAAGGTTTTCCATCAGAGTTTCAATCCTCTGCTGGCCCTGTTCCAACTGCTGGATGCGGGTGATCGCATCTTCTGGAGGTGGATTGCGGGGTGGTGGCTCAGAATTTGTAGCCAAGACATTCATCCTTCGTGATTCGAACGAAGAAACTGTCCTGGTGACTGAGCTGGGGCTCATTCTTTTTGAAGAAGAGCTTGAGGAAGGATCACTCTGCTGTCCTTTGCTTGAAGGAGCAGGGGATTCTTCTGAATGTCTTCTTGTCCTGGAGACGCTGCGGGTCATCGGACGTCGGACATGGATTTTTGTTGCTGATTTTTGGCGCCTTCTGGTTTTTCCAACCATATGGACGGCAGCAACTTGGTTGGGTCTTTCTTTTTCGACCCATTTAGGAGAGACTTGAAGTGTGGGAGGCTGGGTCCTTTGCTTCTCTAGTCTCTTTTGTCGTATGACGCGCGGCGGCGTATACGACGAGCAATTTGAGCTTCGGTCAGCTCTGACTGGGCTTTGACGATGAAGGATGTGCTCCCTCGGGCGCAGCAGCCGAGCCTGTCTTCTTTGTAGCTGGGCAAGGATAGGATGCGAACCCTGTCCTTTGCCAGTTGCAGCGAAGCTTTGAATTTTTGAAGTTCGGCCCCTGTAGATATGAAGGGTCGAACTGCAGGTTTGTAGGCCTTAGCAGGTGCTTGTAGAGGCCTTGTGATGCATGACTTGATTTTGGGCTTGTAGGAACAAGCCGGCTCATGCTGGGATGACTTGGAAGTCAGGTTGGAGATGGGTCTCTCCTCTTTCATGTAGGCAAGAGGATAGAACTGGTTCTCCTTGAGTGGGGCCAGGAATGCTGGCTTAGTGGATGTATGGGACCTTCTCTGTTTTGGTGAAGGTCTTGGGGACCAAGTCTTGGAGTAGACCTGGTTGTTTGCAGGTTGAGGCTTCGTGGGGCTGCCACGGGCTTCAGGCCTTCTGGTGCTCGCCTTTGGTGTCATGGTAGTGACACGTTGAGAGGCGAGTTTCTGCTTCTTGGAGGGAGCAGTTTGTTCCTCAGGAAGTGGGAATGGTCCCAGCGTCCCAAAGACGATAGTCCGGGGAGTCGAGGTCGACCCGGAGTTCAGAGAGTTGCCGAGGGAGTTGACACTTCGGCAGCTGATGGGGCGCTTGTAGGTGCGCGTGGTTTGCTTCTGTTGAAGCATGAGTTGGTGCTTGTTTTCAGTCGAAAGTAATGGTTAGTGAAGCTGCCATTGTTAGTTTTCGAAAATTTCTGAAACAAGACCACATCCATTAGTAATCACAAGAATATAATGATCATAAATGGGAAGTTCTATGGTTTCGTCTTTTCAAATTGCTCGAGGTAGATGACCCAAGCAATATGAGGAAGGCAAAATGCCATAGAAGGTACAATTGTTCTGATCGCAGGTATGGTAAGCCCAGAATGGGCATCCCAGTGACTGCTAGAAGCAATTGTGAACTTAAATTCGACTTATCGAGAAGCAGAGCTTGCTCGAGGTAAGAAGAATATAAAGTTGGAGTTACAGATGTGCCGGTCGCAATACAGTAGACCCTGAAAGGGCGTACTAGTACCGCTAGACACAAATGTTTTGAGACCGCATCTATGAGATGAGATTCTCTGTTTTGAAAGGTCAAGATTGGATTCATCAAAGAGAGCAGATGGTATTCCAATCTGAACACGGGCTCAGCGATTTCCGCGAGCGCCAGTGCTCAGAAAGAAATGAACCATGATTTCTCGGATCTGAATCTAAAAATGACGAGTTTTTTTTTTTTTGAAAGGCCAATATCGGGTTCATCAAAGAGAGCAAAAGGCACTCCAATCTGAACACGGGCTCAGCGATTTCCGCGAGCGCCAGTGCTCAGAAAGGAGAAGACCAAGATTTCTCTAATCTAAACCCAAAATGACGGAAGTTTTTTTTTTTCGAAGATTTTGAAGATTTTTTTTTTTTTTTAAATCTTTTTTTTTATTTTTTTTATTTTTTTTTTATTTTTTTATTATTTTTTTTTTAGATTTTTTTTTGAAATTTTTTTTATTTTTATTTTTTAATTTTATTTTTATTTTTAAAAATTTTATTTTTGAAAAAAATTTATTTAAAAGACGAGAGAGTACACATAGGCCTCCTAACCCGGTCTTATGAAATCTTGATTGATAGAATTGCCCCCAGGTAAGGGTAGGATTACTTAATGAACCCGTTTGGAGGACCCTTGCCTAGAACAGTCAAGCTGTCTCCACACTCTGGACAAGGCGTTTCTTTGAATCAACCATGATCAAAGAACACAGTTGGTTTAACCTTAGTGGTCTATGTCTCTTTTTTTTTATATTTTTTTTTATTTTTATTTTTATAAATTCATCGAAGAGAAACAATGGCCCAAAACCTTAGTCGAACAGGCTCAACATTTCTGCAAGCGCGATGAACGATAGGAACGGATCAAGGTTTCTCAATTTTGAATCCAAATTGAGAAATCTAAAAATTTTTTTTTATACTTTTATATATATATATATTTTTTTTTTAGATTTTTAATGAACTCATCGAAGATAAACAATGGACCAACCCCCGATCCGAACACGGTCTCAGCGATTTCCGCGAGCGCCAGTGCCCAGAAGGGAAAGGATCAAAGTTTCTCAATTTTGAATCCAAAAATGAAAAATCTGATTTTTTTTTTTTTGAAAAGAGAAAGAGTGGAAATAAATTCAAAGAATTAGAAATTTGCAAACAAAAAATCTCATCTCATTTTTTTTATGCGGAATTCAACATAGGCCACCAATTATAAAGTAGCCAAGGAATCGAGAAAAGAAATATAAGCATAGAGCAAAATATATGATATGCAAATATTTCATTTCTAGCATCGTGTTCTCAAATAAACGAGTCCCACCGGGTGTGCCAGCTTGATGGACCGCGCTCCCGAATGCCCGGGTTCCTACCGAGGTCGGCGGACGTGGGAGTCCGTTTGGTTCCGACCCTTTCGTAACCGGGGGGCAAAGGGGGCGTGCATCAACATTTCTTTTTTTGTGGGTGTGCCAGATTTTCTATTTTTACTTGGAATTGCAAGTGGTGATCCGGAGATCAACCTTCGCAAGTAAAAAGGAAATCAACTTCTTTCAAGTTTTCCATTGCACATATATTTAAGAAAAGAGACATTTTCTTGATTTGCCGTGAAAGGCGATTTTTTTGGCATTTATAGCCGATTTTGGCGTTTATAGCCGATTTTTGGCGTTTATAGCCGATTTTGGCATTTATAGCCGATTTACAATCCTTATCAACAATGAAAGACAAGAATTGTGATTTTTGTCTCTTTTAAAAAAATACAAACTACAATGAAAAGCAAGAAAAGGAGGATCTAACTTCTCAGGAGATTGTGGGGGACTCGTTTAGATTGACGGTCGCAAGCCATATGTGGGCTTCGCCATCATCCATGCAGATGAGAACAGAGGATGCTATTGATTCGCTTGGCTTGGCTATAACCTCGGGTTTTTAGAGGACAAAGACCGAAGGAAGGTCCTATGTCCAATAAAAAGCCGAGTAGACGGGCTGAAAAGCCATATCTAAGCCATTGGAGGCAGGAGGAGAAGGCAAGGACCTTGGGGGGGGGGGGGGGACCCCCCAAGGGACTTTTGTCACCTTGTTGCGGTGGCCGGTGTAGAATTTCCGCAGAGTTTTCTCTCTTTTTCCTTTCTCTGGATTTCTGTCTGCTGTCTGTTGATGTTGTGTCTCTATGGTATGTGTCTGTTCTTCTTGGAGAGCCCTCCTATTTATAGGCTTTTAGGTAGCCTTTTAGGAGGGTTTATGGGCTTTTATTGTCATTAAGCCGCATAATGGGAGGAGTTACAAAATTGAATTGTTTATTTTGTAACTCCTTTTTCTTGGCTTCTGATTGGCCGGAGGAGATTGAGGGCATTTAATCGCCTTTAATCGCCATGATGGGAGGAGTTTCATGGGTTAAATGCCATGAATCTCTTGACTTGTAACTCCCGAATGCTTGCTTCTGATTGGGCCGTCCAAAGAAATGGATTAATGACTGTAATAAAGCTAGTCAATTAATCGCATTAAGTGGTCGCAGAGCAGCTGAAGAGTCGCGGGCCGTGCCACGTCTTTTGAGATTCTTCTGTCGATGATCATCGATGGATCTTCATGTAGATCGACATCAGATGATCATGTAATTTCAGATGTTTGTTGCCAACAGCGGGTCGGTGCCATCTGTCCTGTCGATTTCTCGATCGGTCGGGTAGAAAGCACACTTTTTTTTGGTTGACCGGGTGGCGATCAATATTGTTTTCGATACTCTTGATGATTTACCCGTGTTTTGGACGGATGTCAGAGGACTTAATGTCTCAAAAGCATGAATTTTGGAAAGTACCAGAGGCTGGGCTCCTCGAATCACGAAAAAACGGCGAAAACCGGGGTTTCCGGGGCTTTCCCGGTGACCCCGGGTTCCAAGGTCGCCGGCGACCCTGGGGGGGTTTTCCCCCTTTCGTGTCCCGTTTTGCGTCCGTTTTTGCTGTTTTTCGATTCTTTTTTCTCCTGTACTTTTCCTTGACATTTTGACCATTTATTGGCCTAATTTCTTTGTAGGAAACCTGATGAGAATCCTTGCATTTTATTTTGCAAAGTTTCCAATTTCCTGAGAAAGCCGAAGACTTTGTCGCGCAGAGCCGCCGATTTTCCGTCAGAAGCTGAAACTGGGCCAAACGATGTCGGAATGACCTGAAATTTGGTGTGAAGCCTCCTGAGCAATAAATAAGACCAACCATAGGCTTTTGTTTGAGTTTCGAAGCCGTTTGGGGTCCTATCACCTGTAGACTTGCTTTTTGTCGCGATGAAGATGTCGCGGTTTGATGTGCGGTCAATCGATGTCCGATTGACTTGAAATTTGACAGGGAACCTATTAGAGTCATTTTAAGATGATCTATAGGCTCTGTCTTGGAAACCATGGTCCCGGAGAGCTTTTGTCACCGAGAGCTCCTTTTCGGCTGTCGGAGAAGCGAAGTTAGGCCAAATGATTTTGAAATGGCCCGAAACTTCTTGTGTACTCTTTTGGCTGTCTGGAAGAATCTTGCAGTTTTTGTTTGATTCTGACAAGATTTGATTTTGGAAGCAGCATTGCCTATTTATGGCAGGTTGCGACTTCATGTAGCTCTTTGGATCTTGAAAAGGCAAAGTGACATTTTTGGTGTCAACACACACAGACCTACATCCACTCTCAAGGGTCACACAGTCCCCTTGGTTCCACTATGAAGAATCAAACTACACAAGTACTGATTCTACATAAATTTTGTTCACGAGGTTCAACCACACAGATCTACTCCCCATTTTTGTTCACGAGGTTCGATCACAAAGATCTACTCCCACACACAACTTTTAGAGTGGTTGAATCACATAGAAACAATCCACTATCACAATTTTTAAAATGGTTGAATCACGCGGAAACAATCCACTATCATAAAGATATAATTTGAATGGAGGGCGAAGAACACTTGCCACTTTTTGACAAAGTCTGGAGGTTGCCACTTGCCTCTTTGATGAAGTCCGGAGGATGCTCTTCAAAACTTGTCACCCGCAGCTCCAAGCTTTGATGCCTCTTGCAATGCTTCCTTGATGTTGATGATGATGCTCCAATGTTGTGCTCAGTCAAGGGAAGAGGACTTTGGTCTAGGGATTTGGATAATAAACTATGATAGCTCAAGTTCTTCCCGAGGCAATAGTGTCTCCACACATCACACTTTCCTTAAGCTAATGAAGCTCTTAGATTTGACAAACCAAGCTCATAGTGTGTATGGAATGATCTATGAGAGCTCTAATATGATACACAATGGTTAGGACATGAGCTCTCATGATCTTGGAGGCCTTGGGAATGATTTTCCAAACCTTAGGGATGATTTGGGGCATTTTTCTATTTATAGAAAGCTTTCCAACGGTTATAAAACGGCTAGTGAACAGTGAATAGTGAATAGTGTTACTGTTCAAATGGCTAGTGAACAGTGAACAGTGAATAGTGATGTTACTGTTCAAACGTCTAGTGAACAGTGAATAGTGATGTTACTGTTCAAACAGCTAGTGAACAGTGAACGATGAATAGTGAATCGTGATGTTACTGTTCATGCGGCTAGCCGCGAGGTAACCGAAAAACCATTTTAAGAGAGTTTTTGCTCTCTGGAAAAGTAACCACGAGGTGACCAAAAACCATGGCGGTTAGCCGACTTCTGAGGCCTGTTTTGAGTCTTGAAAAAGCTGAAAAATAATCTCTAAAACCCTATTAAATAAGCCATTAAACTAAGGGTTTTTAGGGCCATGTCTTGGTTGGTTTGGAGTCCCATTTACCTGAATAGGTTGGCACACATATGGACATCTTCCTTTATGAATCCGGGCCTTCTAAGACTTGATCTTCTGCCTTCAAACTTGATCTTCCTTGAGAAACTCTGAGAGGCAAGGTCTTGGATTCTTTGACATGGAATTGACAATACAAAAACAAGTGCTCATAGGAATGTGGCACTAACAATCTCCCCCTTTGTCAATTTCGTGGCAAAACACCTTTTCTTGATTAGAAAAACAACAAATGGACTCAAATACAACCAAGATTACAAGAGTACATGATCTTTATAAAAGATACAACAATTACAACTCAGACTCATGACTCTAAATACTCCCCCTGAGAATGTGCTTTGTCTCTTAAAGATATACATGCATAAGACATTGACATACACATTCTATGGTGGGATTGCTACTCCCATTTAATTGTTAGTCACAAAATATCATAGATAGAGTGTGTTTTGACCCTTTGTTCTACACTCTCCCCCTTTGTTTAATCTCTCCATTTTCAGGATTCAATCCATTTATTCTCCCCCTTTTTTGGTCACAAATTGACAAAGAGATGTCCCGATGAAGCATATGGAGTACTATAGAGAGATAAGGAGAAGTGAGAGATATCAATATTTAGCATATTATGATATCAAGGGCATAAAAAGATTCACCTATAAGCATAGAGGGGTTAGCAAGCATGATATCAAAAGATTTGACTATAAAGAGATGTAATCATGCTAAGATGGAATTGAACTATATAAATCAACTAAGAAAGTCCATATCAATTCCATGAATCCATTTAAGGATTCTCTAAGTCCTTCAAATGATACAAACCGATTGAAGAGTAAGGACTCAATAAAGATCATATGAAATTTCATTTCATTGACCTTTTTCACCACTTAACCGTAGTGATGAACCACTACTAAAAAAATGACATTTTATATCGGTTACAAAAATTGCCTTATATCGGTTTTTAATATAACCGATATAATATCTTCCGTCAATGTTTTTTATATCGGTTAATATTATTTTATATCGGTCAAATTTTTTTATATCGGTTATATAGTAACCGATATAATAATCCCTATATATAATATCAGTTAGCACATATATGATATAATAATCGCTATATTTTATATCGGTTATTATGAAACCGATATTATATACTTTCCCAAAAAACTGATATTAATTATGAAACCCACTTTTGCTCGTTTTTTCTTCCCACTTTATTTTTCCCCTCCCGCGCGTTGCCCTCCTCTTTTCCCTCTTATCCCTCACTCATTTCTTTCTTATCTCCTCTCATCTCCATCGTCGCTCAGTCCTCCCGCGCTCTGCCCACCCACTCGTCATCGTCAACATCTCCGACCACTACACCTGCGTCAAATCCCAATCCAACGCCTCCTCCGCTCCCCTTACCACCAATGACAGCGGTGGCCCACCTCCCCTCGCGTCTTCGGCTGCATCATCGGCATCCAAAGGGGATGATTTGTCGAGATCTTCAACAGCTAGCTTCGAACTCCTCTTCGACCCCACCACCGACTCTCTCGACCGCGCATTCCTCCTCAAAAAGCTCGAGCTCTGTAATCCTTCTTCCTTCTACATTATAGGGTTTCTTTTTCCTTTTTCCTCTCTCTATATCTCATGAGGTTTTGCCCTTTTTCTTGGTGCCCTAATTGAATGTATTTCATCGAATAGTTGAGATGCATGAAGTTGATTTCATCGTGGCAGTGATTTTTTTTCACGTTTTTGCTTTCTCTAGTTTTTTTTTGTTGGTTTAGGGTTAGGATTTTGTTTGGTATGCTTTCTGATTTTTTTTTTAAATTTGAATGTGTGAATTAGATAAGAAGGTGTTCCCTGAGTTCTACATTCTCGGATAGTATTCACTAGAAGCGATGCGCTAGAGTCGGATATGTAGATCCATAGAGCTGTGTGAGTATATGGGGTTTTTATTGGAGAATTTGTATATGATGTTATTGATTGTGTGTATTTGAGGAGTTTGAAGCAAACTATATGTAAGAATTTTTTATTTTTTTTGGTAACACTCTATGTAAGAATTTTTGTGCTAGTATTGACCAACAGAGAACCTCCTTGTTGTGTTTGATGCTCTATCAAAGCCTAGAAAATATGAAGGCCTCATTGAAGAATCTGGAACAAGTGTGCCCCATAAAACACTCTTGACGGGGCATCTGCTACTTTCTCTTACTTGATTCGTTCGTGCAAGTAAAAATTCTGAGAAGGAAATATTTCACTGATTCCCATGAACTCCTTCCAAAATTCAAAGACTAGAGTCCACAAAATCACCACAAAGCACTAACAATTTAAACATTGATTGATACTAACCTTCAAATGACTCACACCCACGGAAATGTCATACCAGAAAATCATCCTTATGATAAATCTTAAACTTTTAATAAGACCCACAGTGAAAGAGACCCCCACCCTAGCATCATTCTTCCAAGCTTTAGGTCATCCCTTCCTTTCCCTCCCTTGTGTGTGTGTGTGACATTTTTTGCTATTATTGCATTTTGAAGCCCAAGATTAAAGCCGTTCAAAATATGGCTTGAAAATGAAAGATTCATTTTCTAAACTTTAACAATAAATTTAATGCTGTGGAGGTTTCACTTAAAGTGAAGTCTATGATCATCACATGGGTTGTCTCATTTAAAGAATTTGCAATATATTTCATTTCCAATTTACGGTGAAATAGCTGGTATAGTGGTGTTTATACCCATGATGTTATCTTTGTTTTGACATGTAAACTTCTACATGGTTGGTATAGTCTTGCTTCGTACTCTTTGATTGGTTTCTAATGCAATCAGTTATGAAAGGGTTGGGATTATAACATTAGATTGGCTTAAACTTTGAGATTGTGTTTAGCTTCTTTTTATTGTTTTTAGACTGATTATAGGTCTAACTTCTCAAACATTTTTTTTGAGCCAAACTTGGCTATGATACCCCATTGATATACACTTGCTATGATACCCCCAATGCATTTGTGGGGCACACTAATGATGAATTCAACCCCTCCCTCTTATGATCTCTTGAATTTTCACTCATCCCACATTGACCATCTAACTGTTACTTATGGTTGGATTGATATATTGACTTTTACAAAATTTGTACAAAATTTGTTGCATGTGCTGATTCCATTGTCTCTCTTTTTGTATCATCATTAATCTTATTGTAGACATTGAACCCACTGTTTTAGACTATGTACCTGACCACGTACTAGAAATGTAAATATGTATATTCCATGTTTCCAGTCCATTTTCTAATAGAATTCTATGTGGTATACTTTCCATGAAAATCCGAGTTCTGCAGGTTATCTTCTATGACTTCTACATGATAGAGAGATGTGGTTCATTCTCCTAACCATGGCTGAATTTGAGTTATAAAAGAGTGCAAGGAATGGATACAGTTGATTTTCTTTTTATTTTTTTCATTTTCATCATTTTTGTTTTTTAAATTATGATGAAAGACATGTAGACTGATCTGAAAACTCATTCATAGGTGGGGCTAATTCTACTGTTTTAGGGCTTCAAATGGCTCGGGTTAAAATATACATGTGACCCCGATGTCATACATTCATTGACACTGCAACAAACATTACAAAATGCTGGTCAGATTATTGGTTTCCATAGGCTATCTGATGCTACACAATTTTAGTACATGCCTGCGGTGAGCACTAATTAAGTTGGTCTTCTTCTTCTTGTAATATAATGATGAATATAATCTGATTTATCTGACTTTATCTGATTCAGGCCATATTTGTAGTCTTTTATCTGTTGGTACTTCTGCACTTGTTTCGCGTGATTTGATGAACTTGTGCAAAGGTCCTGTTCTCTACGAGTTCTTTAAGTTTCCATACCTGGGATTTTGATTTTCCATGTTTCATTTGAAAGTGAATCTGGTTTCCCCTAATTTCTCTTCTTAATCATATGGTGATGGTATGTTTAGGATTAAAAGAAAGTTGTTGGAGTTCTTGGGTTTCGTCACAAGTCTCTTATGTCTTTGTAGTTGGAAAGCTGTCTATCGAGAAATCCTCGAGTACCATCCAAAGATGTTGAAGGAGTTCTTAGATGGAACAGACTCAACAGGGTTCATGTATCCAAGGTCTTGATTCTCTGATCACATGATATATGAATTACTTTTTACTAGTGAACACTATTAAGCTCAATGAAAATATGCCGCTTTATCTTCCTTTATTATTTTTTTTACTTTCACATTTATGAAAAAGGCTATTGCATCAGTAATCCTCCATTTATTTTATGTTATTTTTGTTGGATATCGCGATCACTGAGAGGGGGGGGGGTGAATCAGTGATTTCTAAAAACAGGTCCAATTCAACAACAAAACAAGTCAAATTACACAATGACACCAGATTTAACGTGGTTCACCGAAAGGCTACGTCCACGGTTCAAAGACTGTCCGAACACCAATCCGGGACAGATCTGAATCTTATTTAGTCGCACCAACGACAAAGAGCACCAACCCTTAGTTTCAGATAGCACCAACTATCTAGGAAGCACCGACTCCCTTTACAATTTATCTGCACCCACAGATAGGATCACCAAACCCCAAACACCAAGCACCAACTTGATGTAAAAACAGAATAAGAGATAAACTCTGTCTACAGCCCTTCCCCTCTACAATTCTCTCTCTCTCAATCCCTTACAAATTGAAATCTAAAGCATAAAAGAGAGACACTTAACTCATGGACGAATCACCATCTTCTAGAGCATAATCTCGTCCACAATTGCTGTAGAAAACGTCACCACATCAGCACACAGCAACACACACCAGCAGCTTCTTCTTTCTCTCAAGAACTCTCTAAAACTCTTCTCTACTCTTTCTCTCTCTGGTGTGTTTTTAGAACGACCCATACATGCCTTTTTATAGGTTTTGATAACCCTTAATTGTATTTAAAACAGGCTACAATTCGTTTAGAAAGAGTCCCAAACAAATTAGATAAGAGTGCTGAATTTTCGTGCAAAACTTCTAATTCTGTGCAACTCTGGTTCCCGTGCTCGGTCGACATCCTGGCTTGCTCGGTCGACCGAAGACACTGACTGGAAACAGACAACTTTTGAGCTCGGTCGACATCCTGGGGTCCCGGTCGACCGAAGACACACTGTGTCACGAAAATAACTGAGAGGTGCCTGAAACTGTTTTCTGCAGGTTTCTCTTGCTTCGGTCAACCGCATGGGGTGCCCGGTCGACTGACCACTCTGCTACAGAAAAACTATTTTCTGTACACTTTTCAGCTCTTTTTCCATTCTGATTTCCATCTGATTCTTCTTTTCAGCTCTATCAACACTAGCCTACTATCATCATGTTTGTGACAATGTGTTGACAAGAATTCCAACTCAAACCAATACTTTGAGATATTAATTCCTTCAATTCTTCAAAGACTGCTCATGACATCTCAAATTCCAACAATCTCCCCCTTTGGAATTGTTGGCAACACTATTGGAACTTCAACACTTTCAACTCCAGCTTGCAGCTCTTCCAAGTTCTTTTCAAAACTTACTTGGAACCAATTCTGAAATAACAACCATGCACTGTCAACAATCTCCCCCTAGCTTTCATAGCATAACATCTCTCCTTGCTATCATAGCATAACATCTCTTCCTAGCTTTCATAGCATAACATCTCTCCCCCTTTGACAACAAGTCCAAAGGGACCAAACCGAGGAGCGAATAGGATATTCAATGAATGCATTGCTCCCCCTTTCAAGCACAACTCCTACGGTTTAGGAGAGTGAGTAACTCCTAACTTTTTCCGGAGATACTCGAAGACTTCCTTTGGCAGAGGTTTCGTGAAAATATCAGCCACTTGCTCAGTTGTTGGAACATATTCCAACTTGACCTCTCCATCAGCAACTTTATCTTTAAGAAAATGATAACGAATTGCTACATGCTTTGTTCGAGAGTGCTGAACAGGATTCTTAGATATATGAATTGCACTCGTGTTGTCACATAGGATCGGCGTAGGATCCGTTGTAGGAACTCCTAGATCAGAGAGCATTTTCCGCATCCATAACACTTGCGTACAACAAGTTGCCGCTGTAATATATTCCGCTTCCGCTGTCGAAAGGGATACTGAGTCTTGCTTCGTACTATGCCAAGCAACTAATCTTTCTCCAAGATAAAATGCGCCGCCGCTAGTACTCTTGCGATCATCTACGCATCCAGCCCAGTCGGCATCAGAATATGCAACAAGAGTGAAGGATTTTCCTTTGGGATACCAGATACCAAGCTCCATAGTACCTTTCAGATATCGAAAGATTCTTTTCACTGCTGTAAGGTGCGTTTCAGTTGGTGCTGCTTGAAAACGTGCAACCATACATACTGCTTGTAGAAGATCTGGTCTTGTAGCAGTCAAGTAGAGCAAGCTTCCTATCATAGAGCGATAGGTGGTATGATCAACGGACGAGGCCTTATCATCTTTGCTAAGCTTCGTGTTCGTTGACATTGGTGTGCTCACTGGCTTGCTGTCTTCCATATTGAACCGTTTCAGCATTTCCTTAATGTACTTCATTTGTGATATGAAGATACCATGTTTCAGCTGCTGAACTTGTAAACCAAGAAAGAACTTTAGTTCTCCAAGCATCAACATCTCAAATTCTTTCTTCATCCCTTTAGCGAAATTCCTGCACATCTCCTCATCATTGCCACCAAAGATTATGTCATCAACATAAACAATGACAACCAGCTGTTTGCTTATCTCAGTTTTGACATACAGATTGCTATCAACCATTCCTTTTCCAAAACCGATCTTGCGGAGATAGAGATCCAGCCTTGCATACCATGCCCTTGGCGCTTGTTTCAGTCCATAAAGAGCCTTTTTCAACTTGCACACTAGATCTAAATTTTTGCCGATGAGAAAACCATCAGGTTGCTCAATGTAGACCTCTTCTTCAAGTAAACCATTCAAGAAAGCTGACTTTACGTCCATCTGAAATACCTTGAAGGTTTTGTATGCTGCCAATGCAAGAAACATACGAATAGCTTCCAGACGAGCCACAGGTGCAAAGGTCTCTTCAAAATCTATGCCTTCAACTTGAGCATAGCCTTTACAAACCAACCTTGCTTTGTTTCTAATGACTTGACCATCTTCATTCAGCTTATTCTGAAAGACCCATTTAGTACCAATAACATTCTTATCAGTAGGTCTAGGAACAAGTTCCCATGTGGAGTTCTTCTCAATTTGCTCCAACTCCTCATGCATAGATTTCAACCAACTTTCATCGAGACTGGCTTCAGCCACAGTCTTGGGTTCAATGGTGGACACAAGTGAGTAATTGCTAACTACACTTTGTCTAGTTTGAACGCCTGCCTTAGGATCTCCAATGATTTGATCCTTAGGGTGTTGCTCTACCCAAGTGCTGTGCTTCTTAGGTGTGGTATCTTCTGAGTCATCCTTTGATTTTTCAGAATCATTAGATTCAGCCTTCTCATCATCAATCTCACTCGAGTCCTCATAAACTGGACTGTCATTATGA
The DNA here is from genome assembly GCA_012931725.1 of Litsea cubeba. Classification (NCBI taxonomy): domain Eukaryota; kingdom Viridiplantae; phylum Streptophyta; class Magnoliopsida; order Laurales; family Lauraceae; genus Litsea; species Litsea cubeba. The sequence goes on from WHSA01001184.1 coordinate 109,994, forward strand.
GTTGCATTCTTTGGTTCAATATTCTCATCTATTCTCACATCAGCACTTTCTATGATTTTTCTGGTTCTTTTGTTAAGACACCTATATGCCTTGCTAGTAGAGGAGTAACCCAGAAATATACCTTCGTCAGCTCTTTCTTCAAATTTGCCCGGATTTTGTTCGAGCCGCTTGATGTAACACTTGCTGCCGAAGACTCTGAAGTTCTTGATTGTTGCTTTTCTTCCAAACCATAGCTCATAGGGAGTTTTGTCTTCATGTGGCCTGATCAAGCATCGATTTTGTATGTATACAGCCGTATAAATTGCCTCTTTCCAATACTTGTCAGCCATCTTGCTTTCACTTAGCATCGTACGAGCCATCTCTTGTACGGTGCGATTCTTCCGTTCCACAACTCCATTTTGCTGTGGAGTTCTAGGGGCTGAGTACTGTCTTTGAATGCCATGATGTTCACAATATTTAGTGAACTCTTCAGATGTGAACTCGCCTCCACGATCAGACCTTAAAATCTTGATGCGTTTTTCCAATTGATTTTCAACCTGTGCTTTAAACACTTTAAAACGATCAAGTGCTTGATGCTTATGCTTAAGAAACAATACCCATGTCATACGAGTATAATCATCAATGCATAACATGAAATACTTATCTCCATTGGTGCTTTGAGTTCGCATCGGTCCACAGAGATCAGTGTGCACTAGCTCAAGAGGTTTCTTGGAATGATGCTCCTTTGACTTGAACATAACCCTCGTTTGCTTTCCCTTTTGGCAAGAGTCGCAAATGGGATTGGAAGGCTTTTCAACTGTAGACATGCCTCTTACAGCCTTTGAATTGCAAATCTTTGACATGTTATCAAAGCTTAGATGCCCAAGGCGTTTGTGCCAAAACCAACTTTCCTTTGTCCGACTCATCAAGCAGGTCTTTTCAGCTCCATCTGACAATGTATAGAGATTTCCAGCAGTTCTTGATCCAGTTGCCACTGTTTTGCCGTTGCTACTCTTCTTGATAGCAAAACCATTCTTAGTGAAGACAACTTCGTGACCCTTGTCACAGATCTGGCTCACACTAAGTAGGTTGTGTCTCAATCCAGACACATATAAGACTTCTTCCGATCTGATCTTGTTTGCCATAAGCTGAATAACACCTTTTCCGCAGATTTTGGCACCATTATTGTTGCCAAACTTCACTGAACCGCCTTCATAGTGCTGTAATTTGATGAATTTCTCTTTATCACCAGTCATATGGCTTGAACAACCACTATCAAGGACCCATGGTGCTGCCTTCTTTTGTGCATTGAATGCCATTTGCACAATGAGAGATTCTTTGGGACTTTCTGCACTTTGCTTTGCTCTCCAAGCCTTGACTAACTTGGGTTTCTTTTCAACCTGAAACTTGTTAGCAATATGCAACCTACAATCCCTAGCCAAGTGTCCATAATTATGACACATATAGCACTCAATTTTGTGGCTACTTAGGATTGAAAAAGGATTCCTAGTCACAAATGGGCTGTTTCTTACATAGAATTTGCAATCAGCTCTTTTATGTCCAAACATATTACAATGAAAGCAATAACCATAGAATTTATATCTTCTTTGTGGCTGGTTAGTCTTCATTACCTTTCTAACAGGAATGGACTCCTTTCTAGGTTGAGTGGGCTTCATAGAGTTAGAAGGTGCAGTGACTTGCTTCACAAACTCTTTCTTTTCAGGAGGTGCAATCTTAGAGGATTCACCTTTCTCAAATCCTAGACCAAATCTGAAGTGGGCAGGTCTTTGAACTTTCAGTAGTTCATCGAGTTTCATAGTCCCTTCAATCGCTTGGAGCGCTTTGAGTTTTTTGCTATTTTCCAAATTTTCAGCCTTTGCTCTAGCGATCTCAGTTTCAAGTTTCATAGCCTCTTCCTTTTTGATACTTATTTGGTTTTCAAGGACTTCTACCATTCTTTTATATTCTTCTACTTGAGTTTTCAAAGCAATAATAGAACTTTCAGATTCATGGAGAAGTTTCAGATTTTTCTTACTTGTTTTGCGTTCCATGCTTAGCTCCTCAAGTGCGGCTATGAGTTCCTCTTCAAGATTGACTTCAGCCTCCTCTTCCTCTTCCGGATCTAGCTCTTCTTCTTCTTCAACAGTGACCATGAAGAGAGCTTCGGTTGATTCATCATCGTCTGAAGTTTCAGACGTGCTGTCATCTTGTTGACATAGAAAGTTTTTAGCTTTGCCCCTTTTTCTAAAATTTCTCTTTCCTTTACTCTTTTCAGCATAAGAGTCATTATCATTGTCTTCTTTTAGCGGACACTTCGCAGCAAAGTGACCAATACCTCCACAATTGAAGCATTTAAAGGGTAGCTTCCCTTTGTACTTGCCATTGCTTCCTTTCTTCAACTTTCTAACAAATTGAGCCTCAAGCTCATCATCATCAGAATCAACATCATGACCAGCAATCTCTTTTGCCTTTTTCTGAACTTTGAAGGCCGCTTCTTTATCAGTTGAAGACGTCTTTCCTATGCGCATCTCATAGGCAGTTAGAGAACCATGTAATTCATCCATGGAAAATGCATTCAGATCTTTGGCTTCTTCGATAGCTGAGACTTTTGAATCAAACCGGGGAAGAAGAGATCTTAGAACCTTTTTGACGATGACCGGCTCTTTAATCTCTTCCCCTAGTCCACGAATGTCATTCGTGACTTCATTCACTCGTTGCATATACGATTCAACATTCTCGCTTTCCTCCATGCGAAGAGACTCGAATTGAGAGCGATGAGTTTGCAATTTGGCTTCTTTAATCTTCTCATCACCTTCATGTATGCTTTGCAACTTGTCCCAAATTTCCTTGGCTGTTTTGCATGCAATTACTTTGACAAGCTCGCTGTCCACAAGGCCACTAAAGAGCGCATTCTGCGCCTTGGAGTCGTTGTCTGCCAACTTCTTCGATGCTGTATCATTGGGTACGGTGGCAGTATTGTAACCGACTCTGACAGCCTCCCAAACATCATAGCCAAGAGATTTGATGAAGGCTTGCATCCTAATCTTCCAAAAAGAGTAATTAGAACCATCAAACAGAGGTGCTTTCATATTCCCTGTATTGACTGCCATGTGATTTGACAAGAGATCACCCTTAGCGTATTAAACTGATCAAGGGAACCTCGCTCTGATACCAATTGTTGGAAATCGCGATCACTGAGAGGGGGGGTGAATCAGTGATTTCTAAAAACAGGTCCAATTCAACAACAAAACAAGTCAAATTACACAATGACACCAGATTTAACGTGGTTCACCGAAAGGCTACGTCCACGGTTCAAAGACCTTCCGAACACCCAATCCGGGACAGATCTGAATCTTATTTAGTCGCACCAACGACAAAGAGCACCAACCCTTAGTTTCAGATAGCACCAACTATCTAGGAAGCACCGACTCCCTTTACAATTTATCTGCACCCACCGATAGGATCACCAAACCCCAAACACCAAGCACCAACTTGATGTAAAAACAGAATAAGAGATAAACTCTGTCTACAGCCCTTCCCCTCTACAATTCTCTCTCTCTCAATCCCTTACAAATTGAAATCTAAAGCATAAAAGAGAGACACTTAACTCATGGACGAATCACCATCTTCTAGAGCATAATCTCGTCCACAATTGCTGTAGAAAACGTCATCACATCAGCACACAGCAACACACACCAGCAGCTTCTTCTTTCTCTCAAGAACTCTCTAAAACTCTTCTCTATTCTTTCTCTCTCTGGTGTGTTTTTAGAACGACCCATATATGCCTTTTTATAGGTTTTGATAACCCTTAATTGTATTTAAAACAGGCTACAATTCGTTTAGAAAGAGTCCCAAACAAATTAGATAAGAGTGCTGAATTTTCGTGCAAAACTTCTAATTCTGCGCAACTCTGGTTCCCGTGCTCGGTCGACATCCTGGCTTGCTCGGTCGACCGAAGACACTGACTGGAAACAGACAACTTTTGAGCTCGGTCGACATCCTAGGGTCCCGGTCGACCGAAGACACACTGTGTCACGAAAATAACTGAGAGGTGCCTGAAACTGTTTTCTGCAGGTTTCTCTTGCTTCGGTCGACCGCATGGGGTGCCCGGTCGACCGACCACTCTGCTACAGAAAAACTATTTTCTGTACACTTTTCAGCTCTTTTCCCATTCTGATTTCCATCTGATTCTTCTTTTCAGCTCTATCAACACTAGCCTACTATCATCATGTTTGTGACAATGTGTTGACAAGAATTCCAACTCAAACCAATACTTTGAGATATTAATTCCTTCAATTCTTCAAAGACTGCTCATGACATCTCAAATTCCAACAATTTTACCCCTTTGTAATAAGTTATTTTATGTTTTCTTAACCCTTTGTAACTTCCCTTTATGCCCAATTGCCAGTGATGATTTATCCATATTTGGAGGTGTGGTGAAACCAAGACCCTATTTTCAGGGAAAACCTACTTGGGGGTAGCCACATTTCAATTGACATTTCACTGAGGTAACATTTCCCTACTTTTATTCATTTCCTTACTGTTATATTGTTGTGTAATGTCTATCTATTGACTCATTCAAAGCAAGGACCTGCTTGTTTGAGAATTTCTGCTGGTCATTCACTCTGTTTGCTCTACTCCATAAAACAGAAAGAAGCTATGATTCCTTGTTGTAAGATAAGCCTCCATCCAATTATAAGATCTCTTTTATATGTGATTTAGTACTTGGGTTGGGTAAAGTGCAAACAGAAAAATAAAATAATAGTGATGCTTAAGTTAAACTACCGTAATTAACTTTTTCATTTTAATTTGGATTTCCATGTAGAGTGTGGTTGATGATTCTTCTGCAGCTAATGGTGAAGTGATGCAAGTTGCATGTCACAGTCATCCTAATCAGTCAGTTTAGTATGGTCTGACCTTTAAAACCTTAACTTTTCTTGTATGGCTCTATTTTCCTTCATTCAATTTCCTTCTTCTAGATGATGCGAGATTAAAGACATAGTCCTCAAGAATTGAGTTTGAAATGGGCTTTTTCTTTAGTAATTGAGCTTTGGGAGTTATCCCTTGTAGTGATGGAGATTAGAGACATAGTCCTCAAGTTCTTTGCAGAGAGAGCTTAGAGACAGTGTGAGATTGGAGAAATAGTCCCCTCCTCTCCCTTACACAAACCCCAGCCCTAGCCCATTTTTGTAACACCCAGCCCGTTGCTCTCCCAAGCCATTCTATTGTTGGAGTTGTTGTTATAAAAGGAAGCTAGATTTTATGTACATGAATAGAAATGGAAGTTGGATGTGTAATGGTTTTGTAATTTTACATGAAGTTGGATGTGTAATGGTTTTGAAAATGCATGTACATGTTTTGGAATGTGTATGGTTTTGTTGCATCCGTCATAATCCTTTTCAAGAAGTACTTTTGTCCACATGGATAGTGAGACAACTTGAAAAAATTGCTAGTAGTTTCTATTATTTTTAGGGCTGTATTAGTTGTTTTTACATTTGTCCACACTGTCAACTTGTTCTCTTTGGTTTTTGTTTTTACTTTGTTCTTCACTTTCATTATTATAGCAATTTTTATTTTGTTTTTCCCTCAGTTCTTAATGCAAGATATTTTACTGGATTCATCGTTGCCCAGTTCTTCCCATAGTTTTTGATGTTTAAGGCCATGGATTCTTACAGAAGGTGCGTTGAGATTACCAAGTCTGGTATGTGGCAGATCCTAGTAGTATTTTTTAGTTGTATGTGGCAGATCCTAGTAGTCTTTTTAGTTTACTCATGCTTTTGTGATTTATTCTTCTTCAATAAATGAGGACTTTTACTACATAACAGAGCATAGTATGTATAGATGCCCTTCCAATCTAGAGTGACGAAATTGGCAGGGAAAATAGTACAAATTTTGATCATAATAGTCTGGCTTCAGGAATTTGGACATCTAAAGATGTGTGGATGGTTACTACTGTTTGTTTCCATTTGATGGCACAAGTTCTACATTTAAAGATTCTTTTCATTTTGAGACCGTGCTTTGGTGGGACCTGCACGGGATAATGGCCCTTTACATGTTCACTATACATTTAAGGATAATTGCCCATTATTGATTATAAGACTCATTACTGCTTTAGAATTATCCTTTTTTCTGAAAAAGTTCAGGACCAACTTCCCTTTTTATTGTTTTGTATCTTGTAATGAGAATGTTATTTTTGGAATAATGACATGGTGTTGGTTATAGAAATGAATGAACACAAGTTTTTTTTATGCATCTTTCTGGTGTGTTGGGGCATTGAAGTGCTATGGTCAAATGGTGTATGACTGATGACGAGTGGTGAATGACTTTGTAGTGTGTTGGGGCATTAGGTTGTTTATATGAAGTGTTTTTTTGTCATGTACAGGTACTAGCAGGTTGTAAAAAAAATTACATGTCGCACGTACAGGGGAGACTATGCCGAAATTTTGTGAAAATCTTTCCAGGTACATCCCATGTTTTTTGGGTCTACAAAGATGTGAACCTTTTCTATGAACCACTTTATTTCGTTTAAGCTGTGTTTTGATTGCATATGGTGGCTGTTTTTACCAGGAAATCTCATTTTACTGTATAGTTCTTCATGCATGAGATAGGAAGCATATATATATATATTTGATGGACAGCGCTTCTGCTCGGTTCTACCGAGGTCGGCGGACGTGGGAGTCCGTTGGATCCGACCCTTTCGTAACCGGGGGGCAAAGGCGTGCATCAACATTTTTTTTGTGTGGGTGTGCCAGATTTTCTATTTTTACTTGGAATTACAAGTGGTGATCCGGAGATCAACCTTCGCAAGTAAAAAGGAAATCAACTTCTTTCAAGTTTTCCATTGCACATATATTTAAGAAAAGAGACATTTTCTTGATTTGCCGTGAAAGGCGATTTTTTGGCATTTATAGCCGATTTTGGCGTTTATAGCCAATTTTTGGCGTTTATAGCCGATTTTGGCGTTTATAGCCGATTTACAATCCTTATCAATAATGAAAGACAAGAGTTGTGAATTTTGTCTCTTTTGAAAAAATACAAACTACAATGAAAAGCAAGAAAAGGAGGATCTAACTTCTCAGGAGATTGTGGAGGACCCGTTCAGATTGACGGTCACAAGCCATATGTGGACTTCGCCATCATCCATGCAGATGAGAACAGAGGATGCTATTGATTCGCTTGGCTTGGCTATAACCTCAGGTTTTTAGAGGACAAAGACCAAAAGGAGGACCTATGTCCAATAAAAAGCCAAGTAGATGGGCTGAAAAAGCCATGTCTAAGCCATTGGAGGCAGAAGGAGAAGGCAAGAACCTTGGGGGGGGGGGGGGGGTACCCCCCAAGGGACTTTTGTCACCTTGTAGCGGTGGTCGGTGTAGAACTTCCGCAGAGTTTTCTCTCTTTCTTTCTCTGGATTTCTGTGGTTTTTTTCTGATCTGGGATCTGTCTTCTTTTTCCGATCTGGATTCCTTTGGAGTGCTCTCCTATTTACAGGCTCTTGGTAGCCATTTAGGAGAGTTTATGGGCTTTTATTGTCATTAAACCGCATAATAGGAGGAGTTACAGGATTTAATTCCTTTACTTTGTAACTCCTTTTTCTTGGCTTCTGATTGGCCGGAGGAGATTGAGGGCTTTTAATCGCCTTTAATCGCCACGATGGGAGGAGTTTCATGGGTTAAATGCCATGAATCTCTTGACTTGTAACTCCCGAATGCTTGCTTCTGATTGGGCCGTCCAAAGAAATGGATTAATGACTATAATAAAGCTAGTCAATTAATCACAATAAGTGGTCGCCGAGCAGTTGAAGAGTCGCGGGCCGTGCCGCGTCTTTTGGGATTCTTCTGGTGATGATCAATGATGGATCTTCATGTAGATCGGCATCAGATGACTATGTAATTTCAGGTATTGGTTGCCAATAGCGGATCGGTGCCATCTGTCCTGTCGATTTCTCGATCGGTCGGGTAGAAAGCACACTTTTTTTTGGTTGACCGGTTGGCGATCAATGTTGATTTTGATACTCTTGATGATTGACCCATGATTTTGAGGATGTCAGAGGATTTGGTGTCTCAAAAGTATGAATTTTGGAAAATACCAAAGCCCGGACGCTTCGAATCGCGAAAAAATGGAGAAAAAATGGGGTTTCCGAGGCCCTCCCGGCGATCCCGAGCTCCAGGTTCGCCGGCAACCCTGGCCCAGGGTCGCAGGGGCTGGTGACCCTGGGCCAGGGTCGCAGGGGCCTGCGACCCTGGGGGGTTCCCCCCTTTTGTCCCGTTTCGTGTCCGTTTTTACTGTTTTTTTATTCTTTTTTCATCTGTATTTTTCCTTGACATCTTTGATCATCTATTGGCCTGATTTCCCTGTAGAAAATCTGATGAGAATCCTTGTATTTTATTTTGCAAAGTTTCCAATTTTCTGAGAAAGCCGAAGACTTTTTCGCGCAGAGCTGCTGATTTTCCGTCAGAAGCTGAAACTGGGACAAACGAAGTCGGAATGACCTGAAATTTGGGGTGAAGCCTACTGAGCAATAAATAAGACCAACCATAGGCTTTTGTTTGAGTTTTGAAGCCGTTTGGGGTCCTATCACCAATAGACTTGCTTTTGTCACGATGAAGATGTAGCGGCTTGATTTGCGGTAAACCGATGTCCGATTGACTTGAAATTTGACAGGGAACCTATTGGAGCCATTTTAAGATGACGCATAGGCTCTGTCTTGGAAACCATGGTCCCAGGGAGCTTCGCCACCGAGGGGCCTGATTTGGCTTCCGAGCGTCAAAGTCTGGTCAAATGTTGTCGAAATGACCTGAATTTTGACGTGTAGCCCTTTGTAAGCATTTTGAAGCCATCCATGTGCTCTATCTGATGAGTGATGGCTTCGGTGGTTCTTGCTGCCGAGAGGCTTGATTTAGCTCTTCGAGGGTTGATGTAGGGTCAAACGTTGTCAGTTTGACTCGGAACTTGACGTGGAGCCTTTTGGATGTATTTTGAGACCATCCATCGGCTCTGATCGGAGATTTGGTGTCTCCGATGCTTTCGTCGCCGGGAACTCCTTTTTAGCTGCCGGAGAAGCGAAGTTAGGCCAAATGAATTTGAAATGGCCCGAAACTTCTTGTGTACTCCTCTATTGGCTTTCTTGAACGATCTTGAAGTTTTTGTTTGATTCTGACAAGATTTGATTTTTTGGAAATAGCATTGCCTATTTATGGCAGGTTGCGACTTCATGTAGCTTTTTGGATCTTGAAGAGGCAAAGCGACATTTTTGGTGTCAACAAATGCCCCCTCGAGGTGCAGCGACGAGTCGCTTAACTTTTGTAGTCGATTTGCCTCGAAGAGATTTGTGAAGGAGAGCCTGTGACTTGACCAAGTGTCTTTGAGCAGTCTTTTTTTTTTTGGTATTTTTAGCCTTTTGAGCTTCTATGGGAATTTTATGGTAGTGAAAGGGATCACATACCATCTCGAGGTAAAGTTTTGAAGATGACATCAGGGATATGGATTTGGGTTTTGACCTTGTGACCTAACAGGCTGTATGTGGCAGGTTAGGGGGTCGGGTTTGGTTTTGACTGTGTGACCCAACAAACTATATGTGGAATGGTGGGGGATCAATTTTGGTTTTGATCTTGTGACCTAACAGGCTGTATGTGGCAAGTTAGGGGACCAGGATTTTGTTTTTGATTTTGGTCTTGTGACCTAACAAGCTGTATGTGAAATGTTAGGGGACCAGGACTTGGTTTGGTTTTTTGCGGAATGTCAATTTCAAGATTTTGGCTCAATTTGGTAGATGAGGCTGGATGGTTTGATTTTTGGAAGCTCATGGGGCTTGGAATTCTTTTTGTATGGTCGAATCAACTCAAAAGAGGCATGGAACCATTTTTGTAAGCTCTTAGTAAGAGGGATTTCTCTTTGACTAAAAGCCCAAATAATTTTTTTTTTAGTGCCTAGGTGGTCAAACCTGGCTCATATGGGCTAACCCATGGGTCCTTAAGCTTTTTGGAATGGCTTAGATCTCATATGGTATCATTTTTGTAAAGAATATCTAAAAAAATATCTCCTTTGGATAGAGAATATCTAAGAATATCTTTACTTGGAGAGAATCTCTCATGTTCCCTTTATTTTGGGAGAGAATATCTCAAGATATCTTCCTTTGGGAAAGAATCTTTCATTGATCCTATCTTTTGGGAGAAAATCTCTCATTGATTTCTTTTTGGGAGAGAATCCCTCAAGATATCTTTCTTTTGGGAAAGAATCTTTCTAATTTCTTTCTTTTGGTAAGGTTACTAATTAGTAACACTTACCTCTTTCTTCTTTCCTTCTTTGGTTTGCGCTCTTCTATAAAAGCAAGGAGGAGGTTGGATCTCTTGCTCTTATTTCTTTCTTTTGCAACAATCCCAAGAGGGCTTCAAGACCAAGAGTCCTTCTTCTTCAAGATCTTCAAGACTTTTCTTTTTCTTCTCCATCAATGGCTTTAAGTAAGTTCCCTTTTTCAAGAAAACCCAATTGTAGGAAAAAAAAGTTCTTTCTTTCTTTTTTGTTTCTTTCTTTTCTTTTCTTTTTTTTTTTCACGTGTTTGCTCTTTTTTTTTTACACATTTTTTTTTCATGCTTTCTTCTTTTTTTTTTTTGCATGTTTTTTCTTTTTTCTTTTGTGGGCCGTACGGAAAGATCCGTACGGATCTGGCCGTACGGCCACGTGGCCTGTGGTCCAGCCCTCTTCTTTCTCTTTTTTTTTGTTTGTTTTCTTTCTCTCTTTTTTTTTCGAGAAAGTTTCTTTTCTTTTTTTTTGTTCTTTTTCTTTCTCCTTTCTCCTTCTTTTTTTTTTTAGAAAGTTTCGTTTCTTCTTTTTTTTTTTTTGCTCATCATGATAATGCATTTTTTTTAAACCAAGATGTTCATGCATGTATATTTTTTTGTAAATTGAATTGTAGCATGATGTGATAGCATACCAGAAAGTTTTCGCAAATTTGGGAATTTGGAGCTCGCAGCGATGTTGAGCCGTTCCTGATTTTGCGGAGACTTTGAGGTTTCGAAAGTTTGGAGTTTCGGAGCTCGAAGCAATGTTGAGCCCATCTTCAAGCTTTCTATTTCTTTCGGGATAGTTCCTTTTCTTCGGAATTGCCCCGGCATCATGTCAAAATTTCGCCAGGTTTTTTTTTTAGCGAAATTCTTTCATTTTGATGTTTGATCTTTTTCTTTTCCATCCTTTGCAGGTGGTTCTTCCAGAATGAACAAGGGTAAAGAGCCTGCTACAAGGGTACCTCGTTGATCTGCTAGATCTTCTAATCCGGCCGTTCAGCAGACCTTTGAGAAGGTCCAGTATGTTGAGAGAAATCTGGAAGAGTGCGACTCCCTCAACAGAGATGAGATGAGGCAGCGACTGATCGCTCTCAAGGGAGAGGAATTCTATAAGATCATGGTAAGCAGTCGTCCATGGATGATGGAAGATCAGAGTGTTTTACCTAAGCCTACCTTCTTTTTTGGTGATGCCGTCCCTGATGACATGACATACTAGAGGAGATGTTTTCAGTTTTCCTTCACAGCAGATGGTGAGAAGAAGACTGTTGCTACCCGGTCGACATTTGATCGCACCGTCTCGATCATGAGCCTTGCCCCCACGTGCTCTAAGAGGTAAGATCCTCCAAGCTGGGTGAGAAGGACAAATGTAATCAAGATCGGGGTTTTTGTTGGCGGTTCTCCCAGATATACGGAGAGGTCGCCTACTGACATGGACCTGTTGATGCCATCCAGCGGCTACCAGGGCTCTGATTATCCGTCGGTCGATTTGAGACCAATGGGCCTTGGTATTTTCAGCGGTGATGGCAGCAATTGGAAAAAGCCTTTTCGACTTCATGGCCGCTTCAATGTTGACTCCGAGTGGAAGTCTTGGACTGATCGCGTCCTGCTGATTGGTGGTGTCGTTTTGAAGGAAGCCGGGATTTTTGATGCGGTCCGCGCCTTTAGGGAGACCGTGATCTTTTCTGGCGAGGCCTACATGGCTATGCTGGAGTCATTCCTCCCACAAACCAATACCTTCGTTGTGACGAATGGTGAGATTGGTTTTTCTTTGAAGGAGCTGAGTGCCATTACTGGATTGCCCATCCTTGGCAAACTCTATGAGGAGTTTATGCCGATTGACAGCGTCCTTGATGAGCAGTCTGAGGAGTTCAAGCTTCTGTACTTTCAGCTCGTATCCCTCTATGATTTTTTGAAGGAGAAGGAGGGTTTGAAAGTTAGATCCAGCAGTTGGAAGAGTTCTAGCTCTTCATTCCCCAACTTTTTTGATAGCAAGGAGCCTTCTGATAGTGTGACCCAGGAAGCCAGGGCTCAGGATCCAAGTTCGAAGAAGATCTTGGCTATGCAAGAAGAGTTGAGAGATTTCTATGCGAGTACAAACGCCATATGTCATGACATTGCACTGAGGAGAGATCTCGCTGTTTACCTCACTTATTGGCTTGGTGAGGTTATTTTTGCTCGAGGAGATGGAACGCACATAAGGCCGCATTGTATTTTTCTAGCTTGTCAGATGGTGTTTGGAGAGCAGCTTACTTTGGTGCCAGCTCTTTACTCCTACCTGTGTACCGAACTGCAGCCTGCTGCTTTTTTGTTTCGGCTTGGGCTCCCTATGAATAGGGTATTTTCAGCTCACATCTTTTATTTGTGGTACGTGTGCCACTGTCCTAGCTTCCACCGGCTGGGTGCCGCAGAGGATGATGATCCTCTGATGATTCGGCTGGCTAAGGGCAAAGCCGTGTCCGAATCACTTTTGTTTGCCCGCATGAGGATCCGATGGTTCAGGGACGTCGAGATGGGGCGGTCTTCAGTGAAGCTTTCTCCGGAGTTGCGGAAGAAGGCTTTTGATTTTGGTGCCTCCCAATACTCTACCAGGGCGGGGTCGGGAAGGGATTACTCCTTGACGAACGCAGAGAAGGAGTGGCTTTTCAGCATACGTGTCGGCACGATGGTGTACCGCAGACATCTTTTCGTCAACATCCAGCCGTATGTACCCTCTCGCTTTGCTTTGCAGTTGGGTTTTTCTCAAGGCGTTGTTGGAGCGCCTTCAAGCATGGTGAAGCGCTTTGGAGGTTTACAGGATGGGAGAAACGCATGGGCTTTCTATAGTGTTGAAGACACTACAGCCATGATCTCTTATCCTGTGTTGTTGACTTCCCGGATTGCCGGCTTTGCGAAGTAGGAAACATGACTCTGACAGCGAGGCAGGTTCCTCTATGAAGCGAGCTCGCAGGAGTAAGAGGAGGAGGAGTCATCATCGCAGCAAGGGGCAGCATGAGGACTCTCCTAACTTGGAAGTACCTCTTACTATCAATGAGGAGGCGCCAGGGAATGCTGATGAGCCTCCAGAGAAGAGAAGCCGAGAAGAAGAGACCGTCAGTGAAGGTATGATTCTTCCTTTTTCTCTTTCCATTTCTTTTCATGGGATTTTTCCATGTCTTGATTTGTTTTCTCTCCCTACTGCTCCTTTTTTTTTAACAGAGGAAGATTTGGCGATGCCTGAGGTTCCAACCGATGAGGTGGTGACAGATCCTATCGGGGCACCTGAAGAAGAACCGATGGACTCTGGAGTGAATCAAGAATCTCCAACTGGTATAACTTCTTTTGCTTTTTCTTTTTTTTTTGTGTCTGTGACTTGATTTGCTAACTTTTTTCTTGTCAGCTGACTTGCCAAAGGATTCCGATGACTTTGAACCATCGATGGACACAAATGTTGATGATGCTTCCGATGAGTTCATGGAGGAAGAGAGTGTTCCGCCAGTCGTCGAAGAAGGTATTTTGTAGTAATAATCCTGATAATGATTTTCAAACAGGATCATATTCATACCTTTTTGTGTTTCTTTTGCAGGTTTTGAGGTGACAGCAGAGAGTCCGTTGCTTCCTTCAGAACCAGAGCAAGGGATGCCAGAGGTCGATCCAGAGGTAGAGGCTCCTGGGACCAGTTCTGACATTGTTGAGGAGATACCTCGTGCGGAGATTCCTTCCCGAGCAGCTCCAACTAGAAAGAGTTCTTTTGTTACTCTACCAACGGGTGATGACATGAGCAGCCGACCAACGGAGTTGGGTGAATCTTCAACTGGGCCATCTCTTCTTTTTGCGAAGAAGGTGGTGGTGCGGGTTCTAAGCTCTTGGATTGAGACTCTCCTTTCTGGGCACTTGGATGCCGGATTTGGCATGATCCAGCATGTGCAGGAGATTCTCATTGTTGCCGAAGAGGCTGGTCTGGATGTCACAGGTGCCAGGGCGATCATTGATAGGATCATTGAGCTGGGTAACAATTGGTTTGAGGCCATGGGTTTGGCTGATGACCAGTTCTTCAAGGAGATGTTCCTGGACCCTGCTGTTAAGGCTAAGTCTGACCTGAATGAGGCTACACAATGTAGGAAGCAGATAGTCTGAGAGAAGAACTTAGAAGAGCTAACCATCATTGGGCTGACACATGACCTTAACATCCTTGATAGGGAGGTCGATGAGGCCAGGAAACGTCTTGAGCATCTGCAGACACAAGTCACTACCAAGTCGGCTGCAATAACAGAGGCTCGTGACAGGGAGAGTGCTTTGATTCGCCGAGTTGCAGATGCCGATTGAGTTCTTAAAAGGAAGTCTCAAGAGAGGAAACGATGGAAAAACTGCTCAGGATAAGCTTCTCGATGTGAAAGAAGGATTGCAGCATTCTCCAGCATCTCATGGCAGGTTCCTGAAGAAGCGTGCCCTGGAATCCCTGACGGCTAAGGCCAAAAGTTTGCTTGAGGAGCTGAGCTCTTGGCTGGAGACCATTTTTAGTTGAGCTCCTTTTTTTTTTTTAACAGAAACTATCCTTCTTTTTTTTTGGTACCACATGTGTTTTTTGGTACTCTTTTTTTTTGTAGTGCTTGTGAACACTTTCTTTTTTTGGTACCATATGTATTTTTTGGTAGTTTTTTTTGTTTTCCCTACGCTCACTTAAATCTTTTTATGATGAAAGTAATTGCTAAATGGGATGCCTTTTTTTATTTTTTGTTTTCCCTACGCTCACTTAAATCTTTTTGTGATAAAAGGAATTGCTAAATGGGATTTGATCAAAAGCTTGTCTTTTTTGTGAAAATCTTTTGTCAAATGATTCTTTTGGCATGAAAGCCAGATCTTTGTTTGTGGCATGGAAGCCGATTTTGTGGCATTGATAGCCGGTTTTGGTGGCATCTATAGCCAGGTTTTTTTTTTTTTTGAAAACCAATTTTTTGTTTTATGGCATTGATAGTCGGTTTCGTTTTGTGGCATTGATAGCCAGTTTGTGGCATTTATAGCCTGTTTTGGTGGCATCTATAGCCGTTTTGTGGCATTCATAGCCGGTTTGGTTTTCAAAAATGCAAGTATCGACTAAAAGTCGCCTCCCTGCTGAATGTTCTTGCAAGTATCGATGGAATGTCGCATCCTTGCTCATTCGATTGCGAGTATCGATGGAATGTCGCATCCTCACGGATTTGGGTGCAAGTATCGATGGAATGTCGCATCCTTGCTTTTCAAAAGTTTTGGTTTTGCAGGTACTGACTTAATGTCCTTTCCCCACGATTTTTGAAATTTGTGGTTTTCTCGAACCTTTGGGTTATGGATATCAACTGAAATGTTGCGTCTCCATGGTTTTTTGGTTTTTTCGAACCTTTGAAATTTAGGTTGTGGATATCAACCGAAATGTTGCATCCCCACGGTTTTGGATTTTGCAAGTATCGACGAAATGTCGCTTCCCTGCGATTTTGGAAGTGTCGAACGTGGTTCGCATGCTTCCAATTTGTGCGAGTATCGACTAAGCGTCGCTTCCCGCGGCTTCTTGAAAAACCATTTTTTTTCTTAAAGACACGAGGGTCATAAGTTTTGACCTAAAACCTTTAGGCGGTAAAAGGTAGGGTGGACTAGGGTGGAAATCCCTGAATCCGAATTTTGTTTCAAACCATGAATTTTGGGTTCAAGGGTTGAAAATTTCGGTCAAGTTAGGGAAAGGTTCCTAAACTTGGAATTTTTTTTGAACAATGAAACGGTGAAAGTAAGCATTGTTTGAGTTTCTAGAAATTTCAACATTTGATATGGAAATTCTAAAAAGGGTGGGTTTAGCGAGCGTGTATCTGGAAACCGGTTTTGGCCGTATAGGCATTGCTCTTACCCAGTTGGGTAAGTCTTCAAGGGTAGTACCGCTTTAAGAATTTGCCGTTGATGGGCAGCATACATCTGTCACCTTCCATGTTTAGGAGTGCGTATGCGCCGTTGGAGAAAACCTTGTCGATGACGTAGGGTCCCTCCCATTTGGGCTCAAATTTGCCTTTGGACTTGTGAGCGAAGACCATTGGTCTTTTTAACGCAAGAACCAAGTCACCTTTTTTGCAGGCGCGTTGCCTGACCTTTTTGTCAAAAGATCCTACCATGTGTGCTTGGTAAAGTTCAATGCTTTGTTGAGCTTCGAGACGTCTCTCATCGAGATTGTCCAGTTCATGGAGTCGCAGTTTGACATTGCTTTCTTGAGTCATGTCATTTTGCAAGGATACCCTCAAGGAAGGAATTTGTACTTCCAAGGGCACAACAACTTCGCATCCATAGACCAAGGAGAATGGTGTGCTATAGGTTGGTCCTCGAACGGTGGTTCGATAGGCCCACAAAGCTTCAGACATTTTGTTGCTCCAGTCACTTTTGTGACTAGAGACCATCTTTTTGAGGATTTTGCTGAGTGTCTTGTTGAAAGCTTCTGCTAATCCGTTTGCTGCCGGATTGTATGAAGTAGAAGGACAGCTTTGGATTTTGTATTTGTCGCAGAACCTATAGAATCAATGATCCCGGAATTGTGGTCCGTTATCATGGACGAATCTTTTGGGTTTGCCGAAACGACAAATGATGTTGGTGCGCAGGAACTGAAGGACTGATGAGGTCTTCATTTCGTTGAACGCAAATGCTTCTGACCAATTGGAAAAATAATCCGTAGCGGCGAAGAAGAAGCGATGACCTTTGCTCGAAGTGGGAGAAATAGGACCTATGATGTCCATGCCCCAGGCTTCGAAAGGCCATGAAATCGCTGTACGATGCAGCCATTCTAGAGGCATGTGAATGTAATCTCCATGAACTTGGCATTGTTGGCAGCGCTTAGCAAATTGCATTGCGTCGGCTACCATGGTAGGCCAGTAATAACCTAACCTTTTTATCTGTTCATAGAGCTTAGGACCAGCCTGATGAGCTCCGCAAAGACCAGCATGAACTTCTTTGAGTGTTTCTTCAGCCTCTTGTTGTGACAAGCAGTGTAGAAGTACTCCGTTGAAGGATTTCCTGTAAAGGATTTTTGAAGGAATATCCAAATGAAAGCTTGGGGTTCACCTTTGGATGCTTACCCGTTCTTTTGGATCTTCAGGTAGGATTCCGAACGTAATGTAATCAATGAACGGATCCCTCCAGTCGCCGATTGAAGTTTGAAGGTTTGAAATCTGACTTCCAACCACTTGGTGGCATTCAGCATCTGCTTGATGTGTGTTAAGAGGGGGAAGGATTCTTCTTTCGCACACTGTGATTTGCATGTTTTTCCCTTCCTGGATTGCCATAGATGCGGCAAGTCCAGCACGGGCATCTGCACGTATGTTTTCACCTTTACGAATGTGGGTGATGTGACAGATGTCGAACTTTTGCAGAAATGATTGTGCTTTGTTGTAGTAAGGCAGCAAATCTGGCTTCCTGACTTCAAATTTCTGATTCATCTGGTTGACGATCAGTTGAGAGTCTCCAAAGACTTCCAGCATGGTGATACCGGATTCGATGGCGAGTTCCAATCCCAGGATCAGAGCTTGATATTCAGCTACATTGTTGTGCATGGTTCCAGTAGCGAGAAAGCGTGTGGAATCATGTATTTGTCGGGGCTAACAAAGAGAATGCCAACTCCTGAGATCAGCTATCTTTTTTCATTTGTCCTGGTTGCACCATCAAAGTACATGTCCCAGGAAGCATTTTGTGAGAAAGTCTCCACATTGTAGACTGGTTCGTCTGGGAGATCATCTCTGAGTGGAGAATCTTTAGGCAATGGATGCGTTGCGAGGAAGTCCGCTAGAGCTTGCCCTTTGATTGCCTTTTGTGGTACATACCTAATATCAAATTGTGACAGAAGGATGGACCATTTTGCTAGTCGAGCATTGAGAAAACCTGCCTTTGTGACAAGGACCTTCAAGAGGTTGACCCTCGAGACTAGGTAGACTGTGTTGGAAAGCAAGTAGTGACGCAGTTTTTCTATGGCGAATATCACTACAAGACATTCTTTTTCGACTGGAGAGTAGTGATGCTCTGCACCTACTAGCATGCGGCTGAGGTAATATAGAGCAGCTTCTTTTCTTTGATCATTTTCTTGTGCAAGCAGAGCTCCCAAAGAGTGATCAAGGGCTCTTGTGTACAAGATGAATGGTTTTCCAGTGGTAGGAGCAGCTAACACTGGAGGTTTTGTCAGGTACGACTTGATATCTTGGAAAGCAGCTTCACAGTCAGCATCCCAGACAAAGTTTACACCTTTTTTCATCAACCGGGAGAATGGATGGAATTTCCCTGAAATATTGGAGATGAACCGTCTAATGTAGGCCAATCTCCCTTGAAGCCCTTTAAGTTCTCTCAAGGTTCTTGGAGAGGGCATTTCTAGAATGGCTTTGACTTTTATGGGGTCAAGCTCTATTCCAGCTTTCCGAACTAAGAATCCGAGGAACTTACCCGACGAGACGCCGGAGAAGCATTTCAGAGGATTCATTCGCAGTTTGTGTTTGCGAAACCGGAGGAAGACTTCTCGAAGGTCTTCGAGATGATCTTCTTTTCTTTTGCTTTTGACGGTGAGGTCATCAACGTAACATTCAACCGTCTTGTGCTACATATCTTGGAATATCTTCATCATAGCCCTCTGATATGTTGCACCAGCATTTTTCAGACCAAATGGCATGACAATGTAGCAATACACACCAAATGGGGTCCGAAAAGATGTATGTTTTTCATCTTCAGGATGCATCTTTATCTGATTGTAGCCAGAGAAACCATCCATGAATGTCATTCACTCGAATCCACAGGTATTATCAATCATTACCTCTAGTATGGGGAGCGGAAATTCATCTTTTGGTCATGCGCCATTTAGGTCTCTATAGTCAATACAGACCCTGATCTGCCCGTTTTCTTTGTCACGTGGATAATGTTGGCCAACCATTCAGGATGTTGTTCCTCACGGATGAAGTCGACGCTTTTGAGTTTTTGAACTTCTAGTTCAATTTTATCCATCACATCTGGACGGAATCTTCTTTAGCCTTGCTTGACAGGCTTGATGTCTTCTTGAAGATTGAGTTTATGGACTGCAATTTTAGGGTCTAAGCCAGGCATTTCAGCATAAGACCATGCAAAGCAGTCAACGAACTCACGAAGAAAGGCGATATACTCGGGTAACTCATCATCCTTTATATTCTTGCTTATGAATACAGGACGTGGGTTATCTGGTGTTCCCAAGTCTATCTTTTGAACAGGTTCTTCTGTTAGAAGGTTCGAAGGTGGTTCCTCGACAATATTTTCAGAGGCTTCCAGCTCAACGAAACCTTCTGTGGTTTAAAGGGCATTTCCAGACCAAGGTTTTGTTCATTTCCATGGGTTTTCTTGAACGGCAATTTTCCCAAGGCTTGCTATGAGTTGATCCCAATCGCCTGTTGAAACTGGGTCGAAGTAGGCTACTTCTTTTGGAGATGAGGGTTCTTCTGGGTCAGAAGACCATACGTCTGTGCCATCGGACAACTCCTCTTCATTTTCAGAGAAATCGTGCCAATTGGATGAGCTTTCTGGATCTTTGTTAGGTGACTCATCGAAGAGATATCCAGGGAGATCGATGTCTTCATGGACTTGAGATGTTGAGGCTTGGTCAGCAAATTGACTTTTAAGCCTTTGTGTCAACTGTCTTAGGGGAGTGTCGGGATCATACCCTAGCCCGTGTGAAGACTTTTCTACATAGCCGTAGAGTCTCCAATCTTCCAACTGGCTTTTGGTCAAGACGGGCCCCAATGGCGTGAGAATACCGTGGCCTTCTCCCATACTGACTGGGTTTTGAGCGTCATAGCCTATTTTCTTCATAATAGCTTGTGCCGCAGAACTATATAAGGATAGTTGAGGCATACCTTCATTTTGGAAAGGTTCAAGCATGGAGTTTGATGAAGAAGCATCCGATCTATGGAAGAAGATCGGTTTTTCCTTTGCTGAAGTTGCTGGAACAACGAAGGAAGCTGACGTAGGATCTTCTATGTCAGAAGTTATCTCTATTGGAGTAAGAGCAGGCTGAACTTGCTGAGTGTCAGCTTGGCTTGACGATGTGTCATCTTCTAGCTCTGAATCCGAATCCGTGTCTTGCATGATAGACACGAAAGAGACAACAAATTTGCCCCCAGGCTTTTGCTTTGCCTTCTTCACTTTAGTTGTGATGACCAAAGGCTTTGAAGGTTTGAGGGAGATGATGAAGGGAGTTTGAATGCTCTCTTCGGATTTACCGGATGGTTTGGTTTCTTTCGGTGATTGTTAAGGAGCCTTGCCTCTATCTTTCTAGAGATTTTCGGCAAAGGGTGCTGTGTGCTTCTCCTCTTATTCTTTTTCACCTTCATACATCTGTGAGTCTGCAAAGTGGACTTCTTTACCTTTGAAGGGTTTTTTGTCCGCAAAGACTCGATGTATCATGCCGTCGTCGCCAACAAACTTGATGCATTGATGTAGAGTTAAAGGGACAACACCATTCTCGTGGATCCAAGGGCGTCCGAGAAGGATGTTGTAGCATGAAGGGGTTTTTATTGCGTACACAGTGACCTTAGAAATAACATCACCGATCTGCAACTTGAACCTGATTTTGCCGATAGGCCTTTTAGTACTCCCATCATATCCAAAGATAGATACAGATGTGTGGCTCAGTTTGCTGGGTGGGATGCCCAACTCTTCAAGAGCTGATGTGGAGATGAGGTTGAGTGCAGAACCTGGGTCGATCTGAACTCTATGCATAGGCATTTCCTTAATGTAACCTGTGAAGTACAGGGGTCGGTTGTGCCTTGTTTCGCCAAGTAGGAGGTCGTCCTTTGTGAAGGCGATGGTTGCACTGGCTGCTTTTTTAACCGAGAGGCATTCAATGCATTATCCCTCAGTTTTCTTCTTTCTCCCTTTGAGGAAGCTTCTGAGTTTTTGACCCAGTAATCCATTTCAGTTTGGAGGACTTGGGGGGCATGTTTGTCGACATCCTCATTCAGCTTTTGTAATTCTGAAATGAGATTATCACGACTGTGTGGAGACATTCGCAACAAATCTAGGATGTGCAGACGTGCTGGTATGTGCTTGAAGTGTTCAATCAAGTCATACTTGAAAGCCTCCTTAGGGCCTGCATGTTCATCATTGTTGCCACTAGGGACGGTTACAACATCTTTTCCCGAAGGATTTACATATGTAAAGGAAGGTTGGTTGTAATTTTTGTGGTAGTCCCGGCCAGAGCGGGTGCCTTTACCAACTTCGAGAGCTTCTTGAGAAGGGTCTTCATTTGGAAGATTGTCTTCAGGATCAAGAGGCTGTCGTTTTTCATTTGCTGAGGATGTATCAGCAGCAAAGTTACCATCCTCAGTGATTGTGTTGCATGGAGCATTTTCTGGGAACAAGTCCTGAACAGCATCCAGCAACCTTTCTTCTTCATTGACCAATTCATCGTCCCATGCATCAATAGCTGGGAATTCTTCAGTCAGGAAGGGTGTGAACTTTGAAGTCACGGTCTCAGGAGAAGAAACCTGAGAGGGTGTCATCTCAGTGAAAGTCACGTGAGATGAGGTGGCTCCAGAAGATACATTGCTAGGCATTGCCGGAGTATAAGTGCTCTCATCAGACGCTGCTTCGGAAGAGCTATAATCCCGAATTATCACATTACAGGAAGCTTTGACAGGAGACGTTGCCCGATCGGAGTCAGGCTCATCCTCGGATGTAAGAGGATCGTCTATCCAGCAATTTTCTCCATTTTCAGGAGTTAACCTGATGGTCTTCAGGGACTTCAGGCTTTGGATTGCGAGGAGGCTCGTTGACGCGGTCTTGCTCTTATTCTAGAGCGAGACGCTGCAAGATCCTTGCATATTCTTCAAATCTTCTTCTTCATCAACTCTTTGTGGCTCAACATGGTTGATTTCCACTGGAGCAATGAGAGGTGCTGAGTCAGCAGCATTTTCTTGTACAGCCTCTTGGTCTTCTTCATCATCAGACCAGGATCCTTGTGGCTGTAGGGGGTTATACCAGATTACTGGCATAAGATGATTCTTAGGAACCCATTCTTCATTGGAGAGATATTCTCCTGTTTCAAGGGACTCCTCCCACTCGTCTGTATAGTTGGATTCGAATCCATCATCGGTGTCACTGGACTCGTATCCATCAATGGAGAATCCAACTACCGAATTGCAAGAGTATGATGCCTCCTGCGTGGCTTCTTTGAATTGAGGTGGCATGAAATCACTAAGAGTGAATTTTCTTACCCCCTTTGAAGTCTCTTGAAGGGATGTTTTTGTTGCCTCCAGTGAGGCGGTAAAGGAAGCCTCTGCCTTTTCTTTGACTTCTTGTTTTGGCTGGGTCTTCTCTTGCCTTTTGAGCTTGAGAAGATGTTTCCTAGCCTGCCTTCGCTGTTGAGCTATAGGCTTTGTTTTCACAACCTCCTAATTTCATTTTCCAGGAGATCGGGATGTACCAATATGGGTTGTCCGTCTGGTGTCGGATAAGGAACCAGTTCCTCGGATGCTTGGATTGAGTTTATCACCTTGAAGGAAGTAGTGATCTTCTTCTTCAGTGATTTTGATGTTTGCCCACATGTCACCATGTTGACGGAGGCAGACCCATAGTTTTTGTCAAAGGTGATGACTCCATTCTTCCACATCTCGTTTATTTTCTCCCTCACAATAAAGCATTGATTGAGAGGATGCGAGATCATCTGGTGGTATGGACAGTACCGAGGATCGTTGCTTTTGCCAACATCACCCGGTCTTTTTGATTCAGGCAAGGTGAGCTTGCTGTTTGCCACAAGAGCCCCGAAGATTTCATCAACATCTTCATCAAATGGGTATTTCTTCTCTACTCATTCTTTGAAGGCATCAGAGAGTTCAGGTCTCTTACCAGCAGCTTTGTTTTCAGCTTTCTTTGGTGGCTGAGGAGGTGACTTGGTCTGCACATTGAGGAGCTCTTTCTTCTTTGGTTTAGAGGTTGCAATGGCAGTTGGCTCTTTTCTTGATGATTTCTGACTGTTGAGGTCTTTCATCACCATTTCAGCTTCCATGGAAGCTTTTAGGAGTTCTCCCAGGTTTTTTCACTTGTTGCCGATGATCATGGAGCGGATTCTAGCTCTCATGTTGTTTCGGCAGATGTCGACTAGGGACGTTTGTGGCAATATATCAGAGCATTTGTATGCCATTGCTTTCCACTAATGAATGAAGTCATATGTTGACTCATTCTCCCCCTGTTTTAGGCTGCACAGATTGATGGACCGGCGCATTCTGCTCGGTCGGTACTACCGAGGTCGGTGGATGTGGGAGTCCGTTTGGGTCCGACCCTTTCGTAACTGGAGGGGGGCAGAAGTGGGCATCAACATTTCTTTTGTGTGGGTGTGCCAGATTTTCTATTTTACTTGGAATTGCAAGTGGTGATCCAGAGATCAACCTTCACAAGTAAAAAGGAAATCAACTTCTTTCAAGTTTTCCATTGCACATATATTTAAAAAAAGAGACATTTTCTTGATTTGCCGTAAAAGGCGATTTTTTTGGCATTTATAGCCGATTTTGGCATTTATAGCCGATTTACAATCTTTATCAATAATGAAAGACAAGAGTTGTGATTTTTGTCTCTTTTGAAAAAATACAAACTACAATGAAAAGCAAGAAAAGGAGGATCTAACTTCTCAGGAGATTGTGGGGGACCCGTTCAGATTGACGGTCGTAAGCCATATGTGGACTTCGCCATCATCCATGCAGATGAGAACAGAGGATGCTATTGATTCGCTTGGCTTGGCTATAACCTCAGGTTTTTAGAGGACAAAGACCAAAAGGAGGTCCTATGTCCAATAAAAAACTAAGTAGACGGGCTAAAAAGCCACGTCTAAGCCATTGGAGGCAGAAGGAGAAGGCAAGGACCTTGTGGGGGGGGGGGGGGGTACCCCCCCAAGGGACTTTTGTCACCTTGTACCGGTGGTCGGTGTAGAACTTCCGTAGAGTTTTCTCTCTTTCTTTCTCTTAGATTTCTAATGTCTTTTTCTGTCTGAGTTTCCGGATTTTCTGCAGTCTGTTGTGTGTTTTCTGTGCTGTGCGTGCTGTCCTTTCTTCTTGGAGTGCTCTCCTATTTATAGGCTTTTTGGTAGCCATTTAGGAGGGTTTATGGGCTTTTATTGTCATTAAGCCGCATAATGGGAGGAGTTACTAGATTGAATTCTTTATTTTGTAACTCCTTTTTCTTGGCTTCTGATTGGCCGGAGGAGGTTGAGGGCTTTTAATCACCATGATGGGAGGAGTTTCATGGGTTAAATGCCATGAATCTCTTGACTTGTAACTCCTGGATGCTTGCTTCTGATTGGGCCGTCCAAAGAAATGGATTAATGACTGTAATAAAGCTAGTCAATTAATCGCATTAAGTGGTCGCCGAACATTTGAAGAGCCGCGGGCCGTGCTGCGTCTTTTGGGATTTTTGGCGATGATCAATGATGGATCTTCATGTACATCGGCATCAGATGACCATGTAACTTCAAGTATTGGTTGCCAACAGCGGGTCGGTGCCATCTGTCCTGTCGATTTCTCGATCGGTCAGGTAGAAAGCACACTTTTTTTTGTTGACCGGTTGGCAATCAATGTTGATTTTGATACTCTTGATGATTGACCCGTGTTTTTGACGGATGTTAGAGGATTTGGTGTCTCAAAAGTATGAATTTTGGAAAATACCAGAGGCCGGACGCTTCGAATCGCGAAAAAACGGCGAAAAATGGGGTTTCTGGGGCCCTCCCAGAGATCCCGGGCTCTAGGGTCGCAGACTCCTGCGACCCTGGGGGGTTTTCCCCCCTTTTCTCCCATTTTGTGTCCGTTTTTGCTGTTTTTTTATTTTTTTTTTCTTCTATATTTTTCCTTGACATTTTTTATCATTTATTGGCCTGATTTCCCTGTAGAAAACCTGATGAGAATCTTTGTATTTTATTTTGCAAAGTTTCCAATTTTCAGAGAAAGCTGAAGACTTTGTCGCGTAGAGCTGCCGATTTTCCGTCGGAAGCTGAAATTGGGTCAAACGATGTCAGAATGACCTGAAATTTGGTGTGAAGGCTGCTGAGCAATAAATAAGACCAACCATAGGCTTTTGTTTGAGTTTTGAAGCCGTTTGGGGTCCAATCACTAGTAGACTTGCTTTTGTCGCGATGAAGATGTCGCGGCTTGATGTGCGGTCAACCGATGTCCGATTGACTTGACATTTGACAGGGAACCTATTGGAGTCATTTTAAGATGATCCATAGGCTCTGTCTTCGAAACCATTGTCCCGGGGAGCTTCACCGCTGAGAGGCCTGATTTAGCTGTTCGAGGGTTGATGTAGGGTCAAACGTTGTCGGTTTGACTCGGAACTTGACGTGGAGCCTTTTGGATGTATTTTGAGACCATCCATCGGCTCTGATCGAAGATTTGTTGTCTCCGATGCTTTCGCCTCCGGGAACTCCTTTTCAGCTGCCAGAGAAGCGAAGTTAGGCCAAATGATTTTGAAATTGCCTGAAACTTCTTGTGTACTCCTCTTTTGGCTGTCTTGAAAGATCTTGTAGTTTTTGTTTGATTCTGACAAGATTTGATTATTTGGAAGTAGCATTGCCTATTTATGGCAGGTTGCGACTTCATGTAGCTTTTTGGATCTTGAAGAGGCAAAGTGACATTTTTGGTGTCAACAAATGCCCCCTCGAGGTGCAGCGACGAGTTGCTTAACTTTTGTAGTCGATGTGCCTTGAAGAGAATTGTGAAGGAGAGCCTGTGACTTGACCAAGAGTCTTTGAGCAGTCTTTTTTTTTGGTATTTGTAGCCTTTTGAGCTTCCAGGGGAGTTTTATGCCTATGAAAGGGATCGCGTACCATCTCGAGGCAAAGTTTTGAAGTTGACATCAGGGATATGGATTTGGGTTTTGACCTTGTGACCTAACAGGCTGTATGTGGCAGGTTAGGGGGTCGGGTTTGGTTTTGACCGTGTGACCCAACAAACTGTATGTGGAATGGTGGGGGATCAATTTTGGTTTTGATCTTGTGACCTAACAGGCTGTATGTGGCAAGTTAGGGGACCAGGATTTGGTTTTTGGTTTTGGTCTTGTGACCTAACAAGCTGTATGTGAAATGTTAGGGGACCAGGATTTGGTTTGGTTTTTGCGGAATGTCAATTTCAAGATTTTGGCTCAATTTGGTAGATGAGGCTGGATGGTTTGATTTTTGGAAGCTCATGGGGCTTGGAATTCTCTTTTGTATGGTCGAATCAACTCGAAAGAGGCATGGAACCATTTTTGTAAGCTCTTGGTAAGAGGGATTTCTCTTTGACTAAAAGCCCAATTTTCTTATTTTTTTATTTTTAGTGCCTAGGTGGTCAAACTTGGCTGATATGGGCTAACCCATGGGACCTTAAGCTTTTTGGAATGGCTTAGATCTCATATGGTGTCATTTTTGTAAAGAATATCTAAAAAAATATCTCCTTTGGATAGAGAATATCTAAGAATATCTTTACTTGGAGAGAATCTCTCATGTTCCCTTTATTTTGGGAGAGAATATCTCAAGATATCTTCCTTTGGGAAAGAATCTTTCATTGATCCTATCTTTTGGGAGAAAATCTCTCATTGATTTCTTTTTGGGAGAGAATCCCTCAAGATATCTTTCTTTTGGGAAAGAATCTTTCTAATTTTTTTCTTTTGGTAAGGTTACTAATTAGTAACACTTACCTCTTTCTTCTTTCCTTCTTTGGTTTGCTCTCTTCTATAAAAGTAATGAGGAGGTTGGATCTCTTGCTCTTATTGCTTTCGTTTGCAACAATCCCAAGAGGGCTTCAAGACCAAGAGTCCTTCTTCTTCAAGATCTTCAAGTCTTTTCTTCTTCTTCTCCATCAATGGCTTCAAGTAAGTTCCCCTTTTTCAAGAAAACCCCATTGTAGGAAAAAAGTTCTTTCTTTCTTTTTTTTTTTGTTTCTTTCTTTTCTTTTTTTTTCGCGTGTTTGCTCTTTTTTTTCACACGTTTTTTTCTTATCTCTTTTTTTATTTTTATTTTTTTGCATGTTTTTTTTTCTTTTTGTGGGCCGTACGGACAGATCCGTACAGATCTGGTCGTACGGCCACATGGCCTGTGGGCCAGCCCCCTTCTTTCTCTTTTTTTTTTGAGAACTGCTGACTCCGAGTGGAAGTCTTGGACTGATCGCGTCCTGCTGATTGGTGGTGCCGTTTTGAAGAAAGCTGGGATTTTTGATGTGGTCCGCGCCTTTAGGAGACCGTGATCTTTTCCGACGAGGCCTTCATGGCTATGCTGGAGTCATTCCTCCCACAAACCAATACCTTCGTTGTGACAAATGGTGAGATTGGTTTCTCTTCAAAGGAGTTGAGCGCCATTACTAGATTTCCCATCCTTGGTAAACTCTACGAGGAGTTTATGCCGATTGACAACGTCCTTGAGGAGCAGTCTGAGGAGTTCAGGCTTCTATACTTTCATCTCGCATCCTTTTATGATTTTTTGAAGGAGAAGGAGGGTTTAAAAGTTAGATCCAGCAGTTGGAAGAGTTCTAGCTCTTCGTTCCCCCAACTTTTTTGATAGCAGGGAGCCTTCTGATAGTGTGACCCAGGAAGCCAGGGCTCAGGATCCAAGTTCGAAGAAGATCTTGGCTATGCAAGAAGAGTTGAGAGATTTCTATGCGAGTACAGACGCCATATGTCCTGACATTGCACTTCGGAGAGATCTCGCTGTTTATCTCACTTACTGGCTTGGTGAGGCTATTTTTGCTGGGGGAGATGGAATGCACATCAGGCCGCATTGAATTTTTCCGGCTTGTCAGATGGCGTTTGGAGAGCAGCTTGCTTTGGTGCCAGCTCTTTACTCTTACCTGTGTACCGAACTACAGGCTGTTGCTTTTTTGGTTCGGCTTGGGCTCCCTATGAATAGGGTATTTTCAGCCCACATCTTTTATTCATGGTGTTGGAATTTGAGATGCCTTGAGAAGTCTTATGAAGCATTGAAGTTTTTAGTATCTCAAGTATCATTTTGTGTTGGAATTATTGTCAACACAATGTCACTAGTGTGGTGTTGATAGTGTGGTGTTGATTGAGCTTCAAAGAGAAAACAGAGCTGAAACAGTACAGGAAATCAGAATTCCTGAAGCAGTGTGGCCGGTCGACTGGGGACCCCACGCGGTCGACCGGGCAAGAGAAGTCTACAGAAGACAGTCTCAGTTAGCTCCCAGTTATTTGTTGCCACAGTGTGTCGCCGGTCGACCGAGGACCCTACGCGGTCGACCGAGCACGGGAAACCAGAATTGCGCAGAAATAGAAGTTTTGCTCGAAAATTCAGGAAACTTATGTATTTCGTTTGGGACTCTTTCTAAACGAATTCTAGCCTAATTTGAACACTCTTTAGGGTTACCATAACCTATATAAAGGCTTGCTAAGTTCGTTTTCATTAGGAGAGAAGAGAAGAGAGAACAAAAGAGAGGGTTTTGGAGAGAAGAGTGATTGGAGAAGAAGGTGTTGCTGTGTGCTGTTGTGCTGCAAGTTTCTACAGCAAGTTGGACGAAAATATGCTCATGAAGATGGTGATTCGTCCATAGATAAGTGTCTCTCTTTTTATGCTTTAAATTTCAATTTGTAAGGGATTGAGAGAGAGAGATTGTAGAGGGGAAGGGCTGTAGAAAAGTTCTCTACTTTAATTCTATAGAACATCAAGTTGGTGCTTGGTGTTAGGGGTTTGGTGATCCTATCTGTTGGTGCAGATAAATTGTAAAGGGGGTAGGTGCTTCCTAGATAGTTGGTGCTATCTGAAACTTAAGGGTTGGTGCTCTTTGTCGTTGGTGCGACTAAATAGATTCAGACCTGTTCCGGATCGGTGTTCGGACAGTCTTTGAACCGTGGACGTAGCCTTTTGGTGAACCACGTTAAATCTGGTGTCCTTGTGTGATTTTATTTGCTTTTGTTGTTAAATTGGACCTATTTTTAAGGGATCACTGATTCACCCCCCCCCCCCTCTCAGTGATCGCGATTTCTAACAATTGGTATCAGAGCGCCAAGGCTCCCTTGATAAGCTTAACACGCTAAGGGTGATCTCTTGTCAAATCTCATGGCATCCAATACAGGGAATATGAAAGCACCTTTGTTTGATGGTTCTAATTACTCCTTCTGGAAGATCAGAATGCAGGCTTTCATCAAATCACTTGGCTATGATGTCTGGGAGACTGTCAGAGTCGGTTACAATACTGCCATCGTACCCACTGATGCTGCAACGAAGAAGTTAGCAGACAACGACTCCAAAGCGCAGAATGCACTCTTTAGTGGCCTTGTGGACAGCGAGCTGGTCAAAGTAATTGCATGCAAAACAGCCAAGGAAATATGGGACAAGTTGAAAAGCATTCATGAAGGAGATGAGAAGATCAAAGAAGCGAAATTGCAAACTCATCGCTCTCAATTCGAGTCTCTTCGCATGGAGGAAAGCGAGAATGTTGACTTGTATGTGCAACGAGTGAATGAAGTCACGAATGACATTCGTGGACTAGGCGAGGAGATTAAAGAACCAGTCATCGTCAAAAAGGTTCTAAGATCTCTTCTTCCCCGGTTTGATTCAAAAGTCTCAGCCATAGAAGAAGCCAAGGATCTGAATGAATTTACCATGGATGAGTTGCACGGTTCACTCACTGCCTATAAGATGCGCATGTTGGAAATAGGGTGGGCCTCTAGGATAGGTTTCAAAAACTTTTGACCCACTTGACGCAGGGATCAACTATCCAGAAGGCTATAAAATCCAATCCAAGATCTATATCCTCAATCTCAGTCATCATGATCAGTAAAACAATTTATATAGAAGATAAAAACAGCAACATATAAGCAACAAATAAATCTACAACATGCATGGAAGTAGATTATACCTTTGGAGCTCGGTTGTGCTCTAATGGAGAAGTTGCGTCTTTCTTTGATGATGAAACGCTTTCGCTAATCAAATAGGGATCTCCAAGACCTCTTGATCTTCCACGCTATGATCCGTATTAGATTCTCTTTTTTCTCAAGAAGATGGTGGGATCTCCAAGAGAAAACTACTAGGAACTCTAGGGAGGAACTAGAAAGAGAACTAGAAGAGGGAAGAGAGGAATAACTTGTGCAACACTTG
Source organism: Litsea cubeba (assembly GCA_012931725.1). Taxonomy (NCBI): domain Eukaryota; kingdom Viridiplantae; phylum Streptophyta; class Magnoliopsida; order Laurales; family Lauraceae; genus Litsea; species Litsea cubeba. The sequence continues at coordinate 140,309 of WHSA01001184.1, forward strand.
CACTAGGGGGCCTTGGGCGTGAATCCCAATGCAAGGACAGTGCTTGGACGTCCAAGGCCTCCTCTCCTCTATTTATAGCTTTTGCAAGTTGTCTCTTCTTTACTAATTACAATAGAAGTCTCACTTCCATTAATTAGTAACTTACCATATCATAATTAGAAGTCTCACTTCAAATATGATTAGTAACTTTCCAATTCCTTTCTAATTAAAATAGAAGTCTCACTTCTACTAAAATTAGTAAGTCTACTATTACCACTATTAGAAGTCTCACTTCAAATAGAAATAGTAACTTTCCTTTTAGAGTTCAACTAGAATTAGATACTTTCTAATAATTGGGCTAGCGTGGGGACCATTAGGGATTCCTTAGAAAGCTGGCTCCAACTGGGACACGCGACCCCACATCTCATGTGTAATCCGGGCCCACAGTTAATTGCAAATAACTCCACTATATAAATGCAATTGAACTCCAGTCTTAGGAATATTACATAGAAGACCCTAAACTTCCTCATTACCACAAGTAGACCCCTCTATCAATATCCATAGATCAATTTGACCTGTCTTCCAAACTAGATCCATATCTTATTATCCTTGAGCCCCAATTAATTATAATGATCAATAGGTACCTTTCCAATTAACTCTTAATCGGAATGGGTGCGCACTTACCAATGATAAATCCATTAATTGGCAGAAGGGGATATTAGAGATAGATTCCATCTTGACCATTGAATATTCCCACAGCTCTACTACCACGTACCCAAATCACCGAGTTGTTGACCTACAGTTGGCCTCACTCATTTGTGACTCAAAGCAAATGAATAGATAGAAACTTGAGTTCATTAATATCTCATGATTGAGAGCCTATTGCTAGAGAATTACGAGAGCATACCTTAAAATAAAGACAGTGTTTATAAGGTGCTTCTCATGGTCCTTCAATACATCCAATGTACCAACACTATGATCCAGAATCTTCCATTCTGATGATCGAGACAAATCACACTATCTCATAGTGATCAAAGTGCTGCAACCTTGTCAGTATGAGATGTCCAGTCTCATCACTGGTTGTGAATATATTTTAAGTATAAGATTTGTCATACATGTCTGCCGTATGTGGATCTCATCCATACACATGTATTACATCTAATATACTTGTGGACCCCGGTTCATCTCATGAACCATCATGTCATTCGTATTGGTTATGTGCAAGTATATAATAAATCACCATTCATCTCATGAAAAGTAAACATGAATATATGAATAAATAAAGAATTTAATCAATTTATTATATCATCTACTGGATTGAGTCCATAAAACTAACAATCTCCCACTTGGGCTCAATTCCAGTTAGAGTTGCATCTCATGCACATCCCTTTTACATATAGCCCAAAGACTTTCGTAGTCAAAGGCTTAGTAAATGGATCTACTAGATTGTCTGCAGAGGCTATCTTGGTGATCGTACATTACCTCTCTGCACAATCTATCTGACCATGTATAACTTCCTCTGTACATACTTTTTGGCTCTTGGGTTATTTGGACTTAGCGACTGCCCTGCTGTTATCACAGTAAACTGTGATCGGCTGTCCTGCCAAGAATACCACTTCAAATTCCATAAGGAATCTTTTGAGTCAATCTGCTTCCGTAATTGCTTCTCAAGTAATTACAGCATAAACACATACCCAGAAATTGATTTCCTGGAATCCTGATCTGACTAGAAGTCAGTATCTATGTAACCAACTGGTAATCAACTCATCACTGCTATGACTCAACATGTGATCTCTAGTCCTTCTCAAGTATTCGAGAACACATCTTACAACAGTCAATGATAAAGACCTGGGCTAGACTGATATCTGCTGACTAGGCATACTGCGTGACAGATATCCGGTCTAGTACAAAGCATAGCTTACCGTACCAGAACCTTATCTATGTATACATTATTGGGATAAGCCTATCATCCTATTTTTCCAGTCTCAATGGAAATTGATTCCTAGGATGTACCTGGCTTTTCCAAAGTCCTTTATTATCAAAAGTCTTAGTCAACCAAAACTTTTACTGTTGACGATATCCCTATATCACTCCATAGGAGAAGGATGTCGTCGACATATAATATCAGAAAAAATTACCATGTGTTGTTGACTTTTCATTTACACATGAATTATCCGGATTCTGACAAAAATCAAGTGACTTGATTTCCTTGTCAAAATGGATGTTCCTGTTTCGGGATACCTGCTTTAATCCATAAATGAACTTATGCAGCCTGCAAAACTCTTTGCACTTGGTTATTAGCTATAAAACCATCTGGTTGCATCATATAGATGTTTTCCTCAAGATTGCCGTCGTGAGACGCTGTCTTGATATCCATTTGCCAAATCTAGCCACCGAAATGAACCGCAATGGATAAGAGTATCCGGATGGAACTCTTCCATCTGGCTCTCATTTTCTTTTGTAGACTCACTTGCACCCAATAGGTTTGTTATTGGCAGGCAAGCCCACAAGTATCCAGACCTGATTAGAGTACAAAGACTCCACCTCAGCTTTCATAGCATCTAACCAACGTCCCAAAACTATGTCATTAACTGCTTTATCATAGTTATAGGGATCTTGTTCCGGTTACACCGGGATTGCCTTGTAAGACTTTCCCTAGACCGAGAACTTGTCAAGGGTCCTGACAATACTCCCACTACGATAAGGCACTGGTGTAACTACTGGGTCAAATATGGGCGGATTTTCTTAAAGTTTGGTTATTCTTGGATTTGGAATTGTTCTTTCTTGAATTTCTTCCAAGATAACCATTTCTAAAGATTTCCAGTTAATCTTATAATCTCCCTCCAGAAAACCGCATTGGTGCTATGAAGCACTTTTTGCTTTCTGGGATTATAGAGCAACCAACCTTTAGTTCCTTTTGGGATAGAATATAAACATATATACTTCCGACTTCGATTCCAACTAATCCGTCTTATCCTTCAGCACGTGTGCCAGACAACCCTGAAAACGTTGTAGACTAGGCTTTCGCCCTGTCCATAACTCCCTGGGAGTCTCAAGTATAGACTTAGATGGAATGAGGTTTAGTATATATATTTCAGTTTCCATATCCCAAAATATAGGTAATCCTAGAAACTCAATCATAGACTTGATCATATCTAAAAGAGTCTTGTTCCTTCTTTCTTCTACTCCATTCTGTTGAGGCAAACCAGGAGCAGACTACTGGGATCAAATCCCATTTACTGATAAGTATCCCATAAAATTAGTGGAGAGATATTCACCTTATCGATCTTATCGAAGAGTATTTATACTTTTACCTAATTGCTTTTCCGCTTCCGCTCGAAACTCTTTGAACTATTCAAAAATCTCGGACTTGCGGTGCATAAGGTATATGTATCCATATCTCGAGTAATCATCGGTGAAAGTGATAAAATACTCGTATCAATCTCTCACTCTAATATTATGAGTCCATACACATCAGTAAACACTATATCCAATAAATCTTTGGCCCTTCTGCCCTTAGTATGAATAAGGGTCTTTTGGTCATTCTGCCTTCCAGACGAGACTTGCAGACAGGCATTGGTTCTACCACCAATGAAGGCAAGATACCATCTTTCACTAGCCTGTCAATCCTGTTTAGGTTTATATGACCTAGCCTCTTAGGTGCCAAAGTTTGTTGGATTAGATGAAGGTGACTACCTCTTTAATGATGGTCTATTATTAGCATCAGCGTCATGTATCTCATACATTGTGGGAGTTAACAAATAAAAGCCATTGATTACCTTGTCAGAATATATAAGAGTACCGCTCCTCTTTAAGACGATTTAATTACCAAAAGTAACTGAATAACTCTTATTCATCATACTAGAAATTAAAATTCCGTCTTAAAACGGTACATATAATGTATCTGACAAAATCAACTTAATATATGAAAATAACTAAGTTACTACTCCTACTGACACTGCTTCTGCCTTGGCTTCCGATCCCAGGTTAACACTGATTTCCCCGTCATTAATCCTCCTGATTACCTGTGACTCCTACAACATATTACTGATGTAATTAGTTGCACCGAAGTCTACAAACCAAGATTCTGAAGTACTAGTTCTAAAACTAACTTCAGAAATAAATGACTCAATCATACCTGAGGCCTTTTCCTTTTGACAGAAATCGTCGATAATTCCTCCTCCAATGTCCTGTCATACCACAGTGGAAACACTTTCCCTTTGCTCCCGTACCATTGACCTTGGCCATACCACTAGTGGAACCATACTCCACCTTAGGACCTTTGATGACTGATTTCTTCTTGCTATCCCGGTTTTTACCTTTCGGTTTAGACTTAGCAAATGCCTTTTCTGTCATGAGGGCAGTTGGTCTTTTCTTCATGATTTCCTCAAACACTACCAGCTGGCGAGACAGCTCAGCTATGGTCATTTCCAATTTACTATAATTGATCTTGAAATGTTTGAATGAGTCTGGTAGTGATTGAATGATCATGTCGATCTGCGTTTCTGTATCAAACGTAGTCCCCAGTACATCTAACTCATTCAATGCCAACTTCATTTGTAACAAATGTTTTTGTACTGGGGTTCCCTCGGCCATCTTTGTCTCCATCAGCACTTTTAGAGTAGCCTGCCTAGCAGGCCTAACCTGGTCTGCAAACATCTCCTTTAAGTTCGATATAATATCATATGCTGACTTATAGGATTGATGTTGTTCTTGCAAAATAGTAGACATGGATGCCTGAATAAAACATCTGGCTATCTCATTGTTTTTGGTCCACTTGGTGTAAAAGTTTTTCACAATCTGTGGTGCATCAGGCTCTGGCTCAGGAAGGGGGGGGGGGGTATTAGAAGGACATATTTGCAACTTGAAGATGTCAAGATAATATCCAGGTTCCTTTTCCAGTCTACATAGTTGGGTCCCATCAACTTGTTCTGGTTGAGGATGGTCGCAAGTGGATTGAAAGTATTCGAATTCATGCTGTATAAATTAAAGCACATAACCATACATTCAATGAAAGAATTTAAATGACATTAGGGTTTAGTATTCTACCAAATTCATATGGGAATCCTCATAAGCACTGAATTTAGAATACATCGGAATCCCAATCCCCTAGGGCATGCCTCCTTGGGGAGTGCAAATGCCCCATAGATTGGTGCGGATCAAAGTCGTCAAAATTAGGATTAAGACTAACTATCCTTGATCCCCAATCATTCACTATCATCTAGGTATCTCATACCAAATAATGTATGACTCCCGATTATCTTTGGTTTCTAAAATGCATGAGGCAAATCCTTGGGGATACTACATCATTATTTTAGTTAAGTGTGACCCACCAACTAATATTGCATGACAACCGCGATGGGCAGCTCCTCCTTGGGGAGTGAACCCCCACCACGTCTCATCAATACTATCCATAGGAGATCCATATCTAGTAACCAGATAAATAAAAGCCCTCCATGGGAAACGGCCACTCTCTTGGTGGCGCGAGGCTAATACTTTCCTTACAATGAACCTATGGTGGAAACCATGGGGATTTATTAATTTAAATGCCCCGCTCCCACTTAATATTTTAGAATTGAGGATTTCCTTTTAAGGTATTAGGGCCCACATATATAAATATATGAATCATCAAATCATCTCATGATATGATCCAAGATTGGTTCTAAGTCAAGTTATTTTAAGGAAAGTCCAGTTTCTTAAATTAGTGTTACCAATGTGTCCATCTCATGGGACATCAACACTAATTAGAACTCTTTCCAAAAATTAATTTGATTTGACCAGTATTAGTAACTTGCTATGTTTGGATCAGATTTGGAAACATTCTAAATAAAGCATTCAACTATAAATAGAAAACGCTAAAATTAGAAACTAGTCCTCTCCTCCACATGGCCCAAGCGGAATAGACTTCTTGGACTTCTAGACTTTCCAAAAATTTGGAATTCCTTAAACTCTTTGGGAAACTCCAAAACACCTTTGGTAATCTTCAAACTCTTTGATTAGGAGTCCAGCTTCACTTTCCTTCTTCGTCTCAGACATCGCCAGAATTTACAAATTTAGAAATTACATAAATTCCTATGTCTTTACGATGAGACTTACATGATAATCTATTAATGGAAATAAAAAGGCTCATAGGGAATTTCACCATGCCTTGCCCTGAACCGGGAAACCAAGGAAACCATGATGCCCTTTACAACTTGCCAATAATAAACATTCAACCATAAAAAGAAAGTAAAAGACTTGTGGGCCATATGGAGAGAACATGATAACCTGCATGTTAGTATCTCATACTAGCAAAGCAACTCACAAAGCCGGGTTACCAAACAATAATGGAAAGACAGGATGCCAAATATTGCCACTACTATGATTCATACCCCTTACGCAGAGGGGGTCCGGGGGTGTCCCCCGGCGGGGGTCGACCGAGCACGGGAAACCAGAATTGCGCAGAAATAGAAGTTTTGCTCGAAAATTCAGGAAACTTATGTATTTCGTTTGGGACTCTTTCTAAACGAATTCTAGCCTAATTTGAACACTCTTTAGGGTTACCATAACCTATATAAAGGCATGCTAAGTTCGTTTTCATGAGGAGAGAAGAGAAGAGAGAACAAAAGAGAGGGTTTTGGAGAGAAGAGTGATTGGAGAAGAAGGTGTTGCTGTGTGCTGTTGTGCTGCAAGTTTCTACAGCAAGTTGGACGAAAATATGCTCATGAAGATGGTGATTCGTCCATAGATAAGTGTCTCTCTTTTTATGCTTTAAATTTCAATTTGTAAGGGATTGAGAGAGAGAGATTGTAGAGGGGAAGGGCTGTAGAAAAGTTCTCTACTTTAATTCTGTAGAACATCAAGTTGGTGCTTGGTGTTAGGGGTTTGGTGATCCTATCTGTTGGTGCAGATAAATTGTAAAGGGGGTAGGTGCTTCCTAGATAGTTGGTGCTATCTGAAACTTAAGGGTTGGTGCTCTTTGTCGTTGGTGCGACTAAATAGATTCAGACCTGTTCCGGATCGGTGTTCGGACAGTCTTTGAACCGTGGACGTAGCCTTTTGGTGAACCACGTTAAATCTGGTATCCTTGTGTGATTTGATTTGCTTTTGTTGTTAAATTGGACCTGTTTTTAAGGGATCACTGATTCACCCTCCCCCCTCTCAGTGATCGCGATATCTAACAATTGGTATCAGAGCGCCAAGGCTCCCTTGATAAGCTTAACACGCTAAGGGTGATCTCTTGTCAAATCTCATGGCATCCAATACAGGGAATATGAAAGCACCTTTGTTTGATGGTTCTAATTACTCCTTCTGGAAGATCAGAATGCAGGCTTTCATCAAATCACTTGGCTATGATGTCTGGGAGACTGTCAGAGTCGGTTACAATACTGCCATCGTACCCACTGATGCTGCAACGAAGAAGTTAGCAGACAACGACTCCAAAGCGCAGAATGCACTCTTTAGTGGCCTTGTGGACAGCGAGCTGGTCAAAGTAATTGCATGCAAAACAGCCAAGGAAATATGGGACAAGTTGAAAAGCATTCATGAAGGAGAGAGAAGATCAAAGAAGCGAAATTGCAAACTCATCGCTCTCAATTCGAGTCTCTTCGCATGGAGGAAAGCGAGAATGTTGACTTGTATATGCAACGAGTGAATGAAGTCACGAATGACATTCGTGGACTAGGCGAGGAGATTAAAGAACCAGTCATCGTCAAAAAGGTTCTAAGATCTCTTCTTCCCTGGTTTGATTCAAAAGTCTCAGCCATAGAAGAAGCCAAGGATCTGAATGAATTTACCATGGATGAGTTGCACGGTTCACTCACTGCCTATGAGATACGCATGTTGGAAATAGGGTGGGCCTCTAGGATAGGTTTCAAAAACTTTTGACCCACTTGACGCAGGGATCAACTATCCAGAAGGCTATAAAATCCAATCCAAGATCTATGTCCTCAATCTCAGTCATCATGATCAGTAAAACAATTTATCTAGAAGATAAAAACAGCAACATATAAGCAACAAATAAATCTACAACATGCATGGAAGTAGATTATACCTTTGGAGCTCGGTTGTGCTCTAATGGAGAAGTTGCGTCTTTCTTTGATGATGAAACGTTTTCACTAATCAAATAGGGATCTCCAAGACCTCTTGATCTTCCACGCTATGATCCGTATTAGATTCTCCTTTTTCTCAAGAAGATGGTGGGATCTCCAAGAGAAAACTACTAGGAACTCTAGGGAGGAACTAGAAAGAGAACTAGAAGAGGGAAGAGAGGAATAACTTGTGCAACACTTGCACTAGGGGGCCTTGGGCGTGAATCCCAATGCAAGGACATTGCTTGGACGTCCAAGGCCTCCTCTCCTCTATTTATAGCTTTTGCAAGTTGTCTCTTCTTTACTAATTACAATAGAAGTCTCACTTCCATTAATTAGTAACTTACCATATCATAATTAGAAGTCTCACTTCAAATATGATTAGTAACTTTCCAATTCCTTTCTAATTAAAATAGAAGTCTCACTTCTACTAAAATTAGTAAGTCTACTATTACCACTATTAGAAGTCTCACTTCAAATAGAAATAGTAACTTTCCTTTTAGAGTTCAACTAGAATTAGATACTTTCTAATAATTGGGCTAGCGTGGGGACCACTAGGGATTCCTTAGAAAGCTGGCTCCAATTGGGACACGCGACCCCACATCTCATGTGTAATCCGGGCCCACAGTTAATTGCAAATAACTCCACTATATAAATGCAATTGAACTCCAGTCTTAGGAATATTACATAGAAGACCCTAAACTTCCTCATTACCACAAGTAGACCCCTCTATCAATATCCATGGATCAATTTGACCTGTCTTCCAAACTAGATCCATATCTTATTATCCTTGAGCCCCAATTAATTATAATGATCAATAGGTACCTTTCCAATTAACTCTTAATCGGAATGGGTGCGCACTTACCAATGATAAATCCATTAATTGGCAGAAGGGGATATTAGAGATAGATTCCATCTTGACCATTGAATGTTCCCACAGCTCTACTACCACGTACCCAAATCACCGAGGTGTTGACCTACAGTTGGCCTCACTCATTTGTGACTCAAAGGAAATGAATAGATAGAAACTTGAGTTCATTAATGTCTCAGGATTGAGAGCCTATTGCTACGGAATTATGAGAGCATACCTTAAAATAAAGACAGTGATTATAAGGTGCTTCTCATGGTCCTTCAATACATCCAATGTACCAACACTATGATCCAGAATCTTCCATTCTGATGATCGAGACAAATCACACTATCTCATAGTGATCAAAGTGCTGCAACCTTGTCAGTATGAGATGTCCAGTCTCATCACTGGTTGTGAATATATTTTAAGTATAAGATTTGTCATACATGTCTGCCGTATGTGGATCTCATCCATACACATGTATTACATCTAATATACTTGTGGACCCCGGTTCATCTCATGAACCATCATGTCATTCGTATTGGTTATGTGCAAGTATATAATAAATCACCATTCATCTCATGAAAAGTAAACATGAATATATGAATAAATAAAGAATTTAATCAATTTATTATATCATCTACTGGATTGAGTCCATAAAACTAACAGCGCATAGGTAAGACGTCTTCATATGATAGAGAAGTTGCCTTCAAAGTTCAGAAAAAGAGAAAAGAGACTGCTGGTCATGATGCTGATACTGATGATGATGAGCTTGAGGCTCAATTAGTTAGAAAGCTGAAGAAAGGAAGCAATGGAAAGTACAAAGGGAAGCTACCCTTTAAATGCTTCAATTGTGGCAGTGTTGGTCACTTTGCTGCGAAGTGTCTGCTAAAAGAAAACAATGATGATGACTCTTATGTTGATAAGAGTAAATGGAAGAAAAATTTCAGAAAGAGGGGCAAAGCAAAAAGCTTCATCAGTCAATATAATGACAGCACATCTGAAACTTCAGACGATGATGAATCAGCCGAGGCAACTGAAGCTCTCTTCATGGTTACTGTTGAAGAAGAAGAGGAGCAAGAGCCGGAAGAGGAAGAGGAGGCTGAGGTCAATCTTGAAGAAGAACTCATTGCCGCACTTGAGGAGCTTAGCATGGAACGAAAAACAAGTAAGAAAAATCTGAAACTTCTTCATGAATCTGAAAGTTCTGTTATTGCTTTGAAAATTCAAGTTGAAGAATATAAAAGAATGGTAGAAGTCCTAGAAATACAAATCAGTACCAAAACTGAGGAAGTGGTGAAACTTGAGAATGAAATCCTTGGAGCAAGGACTGAAAATATACAAATGAATCAAAAGCTCAAGGAATTCCAAGCAATCAATGGAACATTGAAGCTAAATGAAATACTGAAAGTTCAAAGGCCTCCTCACTTCAAATTTGGTCTAGGATTTGAGAATGGAGAATCCTCTAAGTCCTCACTTCAAATTTGGTCTAGGATTTGAGAATGGAGAATCCTCTAAGATTACACCTCCTGAAAGACAAAACCTGTGAAGCCCACCCAGCCTAGAAAAGAGTCCATTCATGTGAGAAAAGAAATGAAGTCTAACCAGCCACAAAGAAGATTCAAATTTTATGGTTACTGTTATCATTGCAATAGATATGGACATAAAAGGGCTGAATGCAAATTCTATGTTAGAAACAGCCCATTTGTGACTAGGAACCCTTTTTCAATCCTAAACAACCACAAAATTGAGTGCTATAAGTGTCATAATTATGGACACTTGACTAGGGATTGTAGGTTGCCTATTGCTAACCAATTTCAGGTTGAAAAGAAACCCAAGTTAGTTAAGGCATGGAGGGCAAAGAAAAGGGAAGATAATTCCAAGGAATCTCTCATTATGCAAATGGCATTCAATGCACAAAAGAAGGCAGCACCATGGGTCCTTGATAGTGGCTGTTCAAGCCATATGACAGGTGATAAGGAAAAATTCGTCAAATTACAGCACTATGAAGGCGGATCAGTGAAGTTTGGTAACAATGATGGTGCCAAAATCTGCGGAAAAGGTGTTGTTCAGCTAAAGGCAAACAAGATCAGATCAGAAGAGGTCTTATATGTGTCTGGACTGAGACACAACTTGCTCAGTGTGAGCCAGATCTGTGACAAAGGCATGAAGTTGTCTTCACTAAGAATGGGTTTGCTATCAAGAAGTGTAGCAACGGCAAAATAGTGGCTACTGGATCTAGGACTGCTGGAAATCTCTATACATTGTCAGATGGAGCTGAAAAGACTTGCTTGATGAGTCGGACAGAGGAAAGTTGGTTGTGGCAAAAACGCCTTGGGCATCTAAACTTTGATAACATGTCAAAGATTTGCAATTCAAAGGCTGTCAGAGGTATGTCTACAGTTGAAAAGCCTACCAACCCTATTTGCGATTCTTGCCAAAAGGGAAAGAACACGACGAGGGTAATGTTCAAGTCAAAGGAGCATCATTCAAAGAAACCTCTTGAGCTAGTGCACACTAATCTCTGTGGACCGATGCGAACTCAAAGCACCAATGGAGATAAGTATTTTATGTTATGCATTGATGACTATACTCGTATGACATGGGTATTGTTTCTTAAGCATAAACATCAAGCACTTGATCGTTTTAAAGTGTTTAAAGCACAGGTTGAAAATATGCTTGGAAAACGTATCAAGATTTTAAGGTCTGATCGAGGAGGTGAATTCACATCTGAAGAGTTCACTAACTATTGTGAGCACCATGGCATTCAAAGACAATATTCAGCCCCTAGAACTCTACAGCAAAATGGAGTTGTGGAACGGAAAAATCGCACCGTGCAAGAGATGGCTCGCACAATGCTAACTGAGAGCAAGCTAGCTGACAAATACTGGAAGGAGGCAATCCATACGGCTGTATACATTCAGAATCGATGCTTGATCAGGCCACATGAAGACAAAACTCCTTATGAGCTATGGTTTGGGAGAAAAGCAACAGTCAAGCACTTCAGAGTCTTCGGTAGCAGGTGTTACATCAAGCGTCTTGAACAAAATCCGGGCAAATTTGAAGAAAGAGCTGATGAAGGTATATTTATGGGTTACTCCTCCTCTAGTAAGGCTTACAGATGTCTTAACAAAAGGAGTAGAAAAATCATAGAAAGTGCCGATGTTAGAATTGGTGAAAACCGTGAATCAAAGAATGTAACTCATAATGACAGTCCAGTTTATGAGGACTCGAGTGAGATTGATGATGAAGTGGCTGAACCTAATGATTCTAAGAAATCAAAGGATGACTCCGAGGATGCTACACCTAGAAAGAAAAGCACTTGGGTAGAGCAACACCCTAAGGATCAAATCATTGGAGATCCTGAGGCCGGTGTTAAAACAAGACAAAGTGTAGTTAGCAATTACTCACTTGTGTCCACCATTGAACCCAAGACTGTGGCTGAAGCCAGTCTCGATGAAAGTTGGTTGAAAGCTATGCATGAGGAGTTGGAGCAAATTGAGAAGAACTCCACATGGGAACTAGTTTCTAGACCTACCGATAAGAATGTTATTGGTACTAAATGGGTCTTTCGGAATAAGCTGAATGAAGATGGTCAGGTCATACGAAACAAAGCAAGGTTGGTTTGTAAAGGCTATGCTCAAGTTGAAGGCATAGATTTTGAAGAGACCTTTGTTGGATATCGCGATCACTGAGAGGGGGGGGGGTGAATCAGTGATTTCTAAAAACAGGTCCAATTCAACAACAAAACAAGTCAAACCACACAATGACACCAGATTTAACGTGGTTCACCAAAAGGCTACGTCCACGGATCAAAACCGTCCGAACACCGATCCGGTACAGGTCTGAATATATTTAGTCGCACCAAGGACAAAGAGCACCAACCCTTAGTTTCAGATAGCACCAACTATCTAGGAAGCACCGACTCCCCTTACAATTTATCTGCACCCACAGATAGGATCACCAAACCCCAAACACCAAGCACCAACTTGATGTTAAAAACAGAATAGAAGATAAACTCTGTCTACAGCCCTTCCCCTCTACAATTCTCTCTCTCTCAATCCCTTACAAATTGAAATCTAAAGCATAAAGAGAGACACTTAACTCATGGACGAATCACCATCTTCAAGATCACAATCTCGTCCACAATTGCTGTAGAAAACTTCTGATAATGCAGCAACACAGCAACACAGCAACACAGCACTCTCTCCTCTCTTCTCTTCTCTCTTTTCTCTTCTCTTCTGGTCTCTTTTTGGTGTATCTTTAGAACGACCCATACATGCCTTTTTATAGGTTATGTTAACCCTTAATTGTATTCAAAACAGGCTACAATTCGTTTAGAAAGAGTCCCAAACGAAATAGATAAGAATGCTGAATTTTCGTGCTAGACTTCTGTTTCTGCGCAACTCTGATTCCTGTGCTCGGTCGACATCCTGGCGTGCTCGGTCGACATCATACACTGTCTGGAAACAAACAACTATCGCGCTCGGTCGACATCCTGGGGTCCCGGTCGACCGAAGACACACTGTGTCACGAAAATAACTGAGAGGTGCCTGAATCTGTTTCTGCAGGTTTCTCTTTGCTCGGTCGACCGCATGGGGTGCCCGGTCGACCGCATGCTCTGCTTCAGGAATTCTGAATTCCTGATTGTTTGAACTCTGATTCTTCTTTTCAGCTCTATCAACACCATCTTATTATCATCATGTTTGTGACAATGTGTTGACAAGAATTCCAACTCAAATCAATACTTGAGATACTGATTCTTCAAATTCTTCAAAAGACTTTCAAGTCATCTCAAATTCCAACAATCTCCCCCTTTGGAATTGTTGGCAACACTATTGGAACTTCAACACTTTCAACTCCAGCTTGCAGCTCTTCCAAGTTCTTTTCAACACTCACTTGGAACCAATTCTGAAATTCTGAAATAACAACCATGCACTGTCAACAATCTCCCCCTAGCTTTCATAGCATAACATCTCTCCTTGCTATCATAGCATAACATCTCTCCTTGCTATCATAGCATAACATCTCTCCCCCTTTGACAACAAGTCCAAAGGGACCAAACCGAGGAGCGAATAGGATATTCAATGAATGCATTGCTCCCCCTTTCAAGCACAACTCCTACGGTTTAGGAGAGTGAGTAACTCCTAACTTTTTCCGGAGATACTCGAAGACTTCCTTTGGCAGAGGTTTCGTGAAAATATCAGCCACTTGCTCAGTTGTTGGAACATATTCCAACTTTACCTCTCCATCAGCAACTTTATCTTTAAGAAAATGATAACGAATTGCTACATGCTTTGTTCGAGAGTGCTGAACAGGATTCTTAGATATATGAATTGCACTCGTGTTGTCACATAGGATCGGCGTAGGATCCGTTGTAGGAACTCCTAGATCAGAGAGCATTTGCCGCATCCATAACACTTGCGTACAACAAGTTGCTGCTGCAATATATTCCGCTTCCGCTGTCGAAAGGGATACGGAGTCTTGCTTCTTACTATGCCAAGCAACTAATCTTTCTCCAAGATAAAATGCGCCGCCGCTAGTACTCTTCCGATCATCTACGCATCCAGCCCAATCGGCATCAGAATATGCAACAAGAGTGAAGGATTTGCCTTTGGGATACCAGATACCAAGCTCCATAGTACCTTTCAGATATCGAAAGATTCTTTTCACTGCTGTAAGGTGCGTTTCAGTTGGTGCTGGTTGAAAACGTGCAACCATACATACTGCTTGTAGAAGATCTGGTCTTGTAGCAGTCAAGTAGAGCAAGCTTCCTATCATAGAGCGATAGGTGGTATGATCAACGAACGAGGCCTTATTATCTCTGCTAAGCTTCGTGTTCGTTGACATTGGTGTGCTCACTGGCTTGCTGTCTTCCATATTGAACCGTTTCAGCATTTCCTTAATGTACTTCATTTGTGATATGAAGATGCCATGTTTCAGCTGCTGAACTTGTAAACCAAGAAAGAACTTTAGTTCTCCAAGCATCGACATTTCAAATTCTTTCTTCATCTCTTCAGCAAAATTCCTGCACATCTCCTCATCATTGCCACCAAAGATTATGTCATCAACATAAACAATGACAACCAGCTGTTTGCTTAACTCAGTTTTGACGTACAGATTGCTATCAACCATTCCTTTTCCAAAACCGATCTTGCGGAGATAGAGATCTAGCCTTGCATACCATGCCCTTGGCGCTTGTTTCAGTCCATAAAGAGCCTTTTTCAACTTGCACACTAGATCTGAATGTTTGCTGATGAGAAAACCATCAGGTTGCTCAATGTAGACCTCTTCTTCAAGTAAACCATTCAAGAAAGCTGACTTTACATCCATCTGAAATACCTTGAAGGTTTTGTATGCTGCCAATGCAAGAAACATACGAATAGCTTCCAGACGAGCCACCGGTGCAAAGGTCTCTTCAAAATCTATGCCTTCAACTTGAGCATAGCCTTTACAAACCAACCTTGCTTTGTTTCTAATGACTTGACCATCTTCATTCAGCTTATTCCGAAAGACCCATTTAGTACCAATAACATTCTTATCAGTAGGTCTAGGAACAAGTTCCCATGTGGAGTTCTTCTCAATTTGCTCCAACTCCTCATGCATAGCTTTCAACCAACTTTCATCGAGACTGGCTTCAGCCACAGTCTTGGGTTCAATGGTGGACACAAGTGAGTAATTGCTAACTACACTTTGTCTAGTTTGAACTCCTGCCTTAGGATCTCCAATGATTTGATCCTTAGGGTGTTGCTCTACCCAAGTGCTGTGCTTCTTAGGTGTAGTATCTTCTGAGTCATCCTTTGATTTCTCAGAATCATTAGATTCAGCCATCTCATCATCAATCTCACTCGAGTCCTCGTAAACTGGACTGTCATTATGAGTTGCATTCTTTGATTCAATATTCTCATCTATTCTCACATCAGCACTTTCTATGATTTTTCTGGTTCTTTTGTTAAGACACCTATATGCCTTGCTAGTAGAGGAGTAACCCAGAAATATACCTTCGTCAGCTCTTTCTTCAAATTTGCCCGGGTTTTGTTCGAGCCGCTTGATGTAACACTTGCTGCCGAAGACTCTGAAGTGCTTGACTGTTGCTTTTCTTCCAAACCATAGCTCATAGGGAGTTTTGACTTCATGTGGCCTGTTCAAGCATCGATTTTGAATGTATACAGCCGTATGAATTGCCTCTTTCCAATACTTGTCAGCCATCTTGCTTTCACTTAGCATCGTACGAGCCATCTCTTGTACGGTGCGATTCTTCCGTTCCACAACTCCATTTTGCTGTGGAGTTCTAGGGGCTGAGTACTGTCTTTGAATGCCATGATGTTCACAATATTTAGTGAACTCTTCAGATGTGAACTCGCCTCCACGATCAGACCTTAAAATCTTGATACGTTTTTCCAATTGATTTTCAACCTGTGCTTTAAACACTTTAAAACGATCAAGTGCTTGATGCTTATGCTTAAGAAACAATACTCATGTCATACGAGTATAATCATCAATGCATAACATGAAATACTTATCTCCATTGGTGCTTTGAGTTCACATCGGTCCACAGAGATCAGTGTGCACTAGCTCAAGAGGTTTCTTGGAATGATGCTCCTTTGACTTGAACATAACCCTCGTTTGCTTTCCCTTTTGGCAAGAGTCGCAAATGGGATTGGAAGGCTTTTCAACTGTAGACATGCCTCTTACAGCCTTTGAATTGCAAATCTTTGACATGTTATCAAAGCTTAGATGCCCAAGGCGTTTGTGCCACAACCAACTTTCCTCTGTCCGACTCATCAAGCAGGTCTTTTCAGCTCCATCTGACAATGTATAGAGATTTCCAGCAGTTCTTGATCCAGTTGCCACTGTTTTGCCGTTGCTACTCTTCTTGATGGCAAACCCATTCTTTGTGAAGATAACTTCGTGACCCTTGTCACAGATCTGGCTCACACTAAGCAGGTTGTGTCTCAATCCAGACACATATCAGACTTCTTCCGATCTGATCTTGTTTGCCATAAGCTGAATAACACCTTTTCCGCAGATTTTGGCACCATCATTGTTGCCAAACTTCACTGAACCGCCTTCATAGTGCTGTAATTTGATGAATTTCTCTTTATCACCAGTCATATGGCTTGAACAACCACTATCAAGGACCCATGGTGCTGCCTTCTTTTGTGCATTGAATGCCATTTGCACAATGAGAGATTCTTTGGGACTTTCTGCACTTTGCTTTGCTCTCCAAGCCTTGACTAACTTGGGTTTCTTTTCAACCTGAAATTTGTTAGCAATATGCAACCTACAATCCCTAGCCAAGTGTCCATAATTATGACATATATAGCACTCAATTTTGTGGCTGTTTAGGATTGAAAAAGGGTTCCTAGTCACAAGTGGGCTGTTTCTGACATAGAATCTACAGTCAGCTCTTTTATGTCCAAACATATTACAATGAAAGCAATAACCATAGAATTTGTATCTTCTGTGTGGCTGGTTGGTCTTCATTATCTTTCTAGGTTGAGTGGGCTTCATAGAGTTAGAAGGTGCAGTGACTTGCTTCACAAACTCTTTCTTTTCAGGAGGTGCAATCTTAGAGGATTCACCTTTCTCAAATCCTAGACCAAATCTGAAGTGGGCAGGTCTTTGAACTTTCAGTAGTTCATCGAGTTTCATAGTCCCTTCAATCGCTTGGAGCGCTTTGAGTTTTTTGCTATTTTCCAAATTTTCAGCCTTTGCTCTAGCGATCTCAGTTTCAAGTTTCATAGCCTCTTCCTTTTTTATACTTATTTGGTTTTCAAGGACTTCTACCATTCTTTTATATTCTTCTACTTGAGTTTTCAAAGCAATAATAGAACTTTCAGATTCATGGAGAAGTTTCAGATTTTTCTTACTTGTTTTGCGTTCCATGCTATGCTCCTCAAGTGCGGCTATGAGTTCCTCTTCAAGATTGACTTCAGCCTCCTCATCCTCTTCCGGATCTAGCTCTTCTTCTTCAACAGTGACCATGAAGAGAGCTTCGGTTGATTCATCATCGTCTGAAGATTCAGACCTGCTGTCATCTTGTTGACATAGAAAGTTTTTAGCTTTGCCCCTTTTTCTGAAATTTCTCTTTCCTTTACTCTTTTCAGCATAAGAGTCACTTTCATTGTCTTCTTTTAGCGGACACTTCGCAGCAAAGTGACCAACACCTCCACAATTGAAGCATTTAAAGGGTAGCTTCCCTTTGTACTTGCCATTGCTTCCTTTCTTCAACTTTCTAACAAATTGAGCCTCAAGCTCATCATCATCAGAATCAACATCATGACCAGCAGTCTCTTTTGCCTTTTTCTGAACTTTGAAGGCCGCTTCTTTATCAGATGAAGACGTCTTTCCTATGCGCATCTCATAGGCAGTTAGAGAACCATGTAATTCATCGATGGAAAATGCATTCAGATCTTTGGCTTCTTCGATGGCTGAGACTTTTGAATCAAACCGGGGAAGAAGAGATCTTAGAACCTTTTTGACGATGACCGGCTCTTTAATCTCCTCCCCTAGTCCACGAATGTCATTCGTGACTTCATTCACTCGTTGCATATACGAGTCAACATTCTCGCTTTCCTCCATGCGAAGAGACTCGAATTGAGAGCGATGAGTTTGTAATTTGGCTTCTTTAATCTTCTCATCACCTTCATGTATGCTTTGCAACTTGTCCCAAATTTCCTTGGCTGTTTTGCATGTAATTACTTTGACAAGCTCGCTGTCCATAAGGCCACTAAAGAGTGCATTCTGCGCCTTGGAGTCGTTGTCTGCCAACTTCTTCGATGATGTATCATTGGGTACGGTGGCAGCATTGTAACCGGCTCTGACAGCCTCCCAAACATCATAGCCAAGAGATTTGATGAAGGCTTGCATCCTAATCTTCCAAAAAGAGCAATTAGAACCATCAAACAGAGGTGCTTTCATATTCCCTGTATTGACTGCCATGTGATTTGACAAGAGATCACCCTTAGCGTATTAAACTGATCAAGGGAGCCTCGCTCTGATACCAATTGTTGGATATCGCGATCACTGAGAGGGGGGGGTGAATCAGTGATTTCTAAAAACAGGTCCAATTCAACAACAAAACAAGTCAAACCACACAATGACACCAGATTTAACGTGGTTCACCAAAAGGCTACGTCCACGGATCAAAACCGTCCGAACACCGATCCGGTACAGGTCTGAATATATTTAGTCGCACCAATGACAAAGAGCACCAACCCTTAGTTTCAGATAGCACCAACTATCTAGGAAGCACCGACTCCCCTTACAATTTATCTGCACCCACAGATAGGATCACCAAACCCCAAACACCAAGCACCAACTTGATGTTAAAAACAGAATAGAAGATAAACTCTGTCTACAGCCCTTCCCCTCTACAATTCTCTCTCTCTCAATCCCTTACAAATTGAAATCTAAAGCATAAAGAGAGACACTTAACTCATGGACGAATCACTATCTTCAAGATCACAATCTCATCCACAATTGCTGTAGAAAACTTCTGATAATGCAGCAACACAGCAACACAGCAACACAGCACTCTCTCCTCTCTTCTCTTCTCTCTTTTCTCTTCTCTTCTGGTCTCTTTTTGGTGCATCTTTAGAACGACCCATACATGCCTTTTTATAGGTTATGTTAACCCTTAATTGTATTCAAAACAGGCTACAATTCGTTTAGAAAGAGTCCCAAACGAAATAGAAAAGAATGCTGAATTTTCGTGCTAGACTTCTGTTTCTGCGCAACTCTGATTCCCGTGCTCGGTCGACATCCTGGCTTGCTCGGTCGACATCATACACTGTCTGGAAACAGACAACTATCGCGCTCGGTCGACATCCTGGGGTCCCGGTCGACCGAAGACACACTGTGTCACGAAAATAACTGAGAGGTGCCTGAATCTGTTTCTGCAGGTTTCTCTTTGCTCGGTCGACCGCATGGGGTGCCCGGTCGACCGCATGCTCTGCTTCAGGAATTCTGAATTCCTGACTGTCTGAACTCTGATTCTTCTTTTCAGCTCTATCAACACCAGCTTATTATCATCATGTTTGTGACAATGTGTTGACAAGAATTCCAACTCAAATCAATACTTGAGATACTGATTCTTCAAATTCTTCAAAAGACTTTCAAGTCATCTCAAATTCCAACAATCTCCCCCTTTGGAATTGTTGGCAACACTATTGGAACTTCAACACTTTCAACTCCAGCTTGCAGCTCTTCCAAGTTCTTTTCAACACTCACTTGGAACCAATTCTGAAAATCTGAAACAACAACCATGCACTGTCAACAATCTCCCCCTAGCTTTCATAGCATAACATCTCTCCTTGCTATCATAGCATAACATCTCTCCTTGCTATCATAGCATAACATCTCTCCCCCTTTGACAACAAGTCCAAAGGGACCAAACCGAGGAGCGAATCGGATATTCAATGAATGCATTGCTCCCCCTTTCAAGCACAACTCCTACGGTTTAGGAGAGTGAGTAACTCCTAACTTTTTCCGGAGATACTCGAAGACTTCCTTTGGCAGAGGTTTCGTGAAAATATCAGCCACTTGCTCAGTTGTTGGAACATATTCCAACTTTACCTCTCCATCAGCAACTTTATCTTTAAGAAAATGATAACGAATTGCTACATGCTTTGTTCGAGAGTGCTGAACAGGATTCTTAGATATATGAATTGCACTCGTGTTGTCACATAGGATCGGCGTAGGATCCGTTGTAGGAACTCCTAGATCAGAGAGCATTTGCCGCATCCATAACACTTGCGTACAACAAGTTGCTGCTGCAATATATTCCGCTTCCGCTGTCGAAAGGGATACGGAGTCTTGCTTCTTACTATGCCAAGCAACTAATCTTTCTCCAAGATAAAATGCGCCGCCGCTAGTACTCTTGCGACCATCTACGCATCCAGCCCAATCGGCATCATAATATGCAACAAGAGTGAAGGATTTGCCTTTGGGATACCAGATACCAAGCTCCATAGTACCTTTCAGATATCGAAAGATTCTTTTCACTGCTGTAAGGTGCGTTTCAGTTGGTGCTGCTTGAAAACGTGCAACCATACATACTGCTTGTAGAAGATCTGGACTTGTAGCAGTCAAGTAGAGCAAGCTTCCTATCATAGAGCGATAGGTGGTATGATCAACGGACGAGGCCTTATCATCTTTGCTAAGCTTCGTGTTCGTTGACATTGGTGTGCTCACTGGCTTGCTGTCTTCCATATTGAACCGTTTCAGCATTTCCTTAATGTACTTCATTTGTGATATGAAGATGCCATGTTTCAGCTGCTGAACTTGTAAACCAAGAAAGAACTTTAGTTCTCCAAGCATCGACATTTCAAATTATTTCTTCATCTCTTCAGCAAAATTCCTGCACATCTCCTCATCATTGCCACCAAAGATTATGTCATCAACATAAACAATGACAACCGGCTGTTTGCTTAACTCAGTTTTGACATACAGATTGCTATCAACCATTCCTTTTCCAAAACCGATCTTGCGGAGATAGAGATCCAGCCTTGCATACCATGCCCTTGGCGCTTGTTTCAGTCCATAAAGAGCCTTTTTCAACTTGCACACTAGATCTGAATGTTTGCTGATGAGAAAACCATCAGGTTGCTCAATGTAGACCTCTTCTTCAAGTAAACCATTCAAGAAAGCTGACTTTACGTCCATCTGAAATACCTTGAAGGTTTTGTATGCTGCCAATGCAAGAAACATACGAATAGCTTCCAGACGAGCCACCGGTGCAAAGGTCTCTCCAAAATCTATGCCTTCAACTTGAGCATAGCCTTTACAAACCAACCTTGCTTTGTTTCTAATGACTTGACCATCTTCATTCAGCTTATTCCGAAAGACCCATTTAGTACCAATAACATTCTTATCAGTAGGTCTAGGAACAAGTTCCCATGTGGAGTTCTTCTCAATTTGCTCCAACTCCTCATGCATAGCTTTCAACCAACTTTCATCAAGACTGGCTTCAGCCACAGTCTTGGGTTCAATGGTGGACACAAGTGAGTAATTGCTAACTACACTTTGTCTAGTTTGAACGCCTGCCTTAGGATATCCAATGATTTGATCCTTAGGGTGTTGCTCTACCCAAGTGCTGTGCTTCTTAGGTGTAGTATCTTCTGAGTCATCCTTTGATTTCTCAGAATCATTAGATTCAGCCATCTCATCATCAATCTCACTCGAGTCCTCATAAACTGGAATGTCATTATGAGTTGCATTCTTTGGTTCAATATTCTCATCTATTCTCACATCAGCACTTTCTATGATTTTTCTGGTTCTTTTGTTAAGACACCTATATGCCTTGCTAGTAGAGGAGTAACCCAGAAATATACCTTCGTCAGCTCTTTCTTCAAATTTGCCCGGGTTTTGTTCGAGCCGCTTGATGTAACACTTGCTGCCGAAGACTCTGAAGTGCTTGACTGTTGCTTTTCTTCCAAACCATAGCTCATAGGGAGTTTTGACTTCATGTGGCCTGATCAAGCATCGATTTTGAATGTATACAGCCGTATGAATTGCCTCTTTCCAATACTTGTCAGCCATCTTGCTTTCACTTAGCATCGTACGAGCCATCTCTTGTACGGTGCGATTCTTCCGTTCCACAACTCCATTTTGCTGTGGAGTTCTAGGGGCTGAGTACTGTCTTTGAATGCCATGATGTTCACAATATTTAGTGAACTCTTCAGATGTGAACTCGCCTCCACGATCAGACCATAAAATCTTGATACGTTTTTCCAATTGATTTTCAACCTGTGCTTTAAACACTTTAAAACGATCAAGTGCTTGATGCTTATGCTTAAGAAACAATACCCATGTCATACGAGTATAATCATCAATGCATAACATGAAATACTTATCTCCATTGGTGCTTTGAGTTCACATCGGTCCACAGAGATCAGTGTGCACTAGCTCAAGAGGTTTCTTGGAATGATGCTCCTTTGACTTGAACATAACCCTCGTTTGCTTTCCCTTTTGGCAAGAGTCGCAAATGGGATTGGAAGGCTTTTCAACTGTAGACATGCCTCTTACAGCCTTTGAATTGCAAATCTTTGACATGTTATCAAAGCTTAGATGCCCAAGGCGTTTGTGCCACAACCAACTTTCCTCTGTCCGACTCATCAAGCAGGTCTTTTCAGCTCCATCTGACAATGTATAGAGATTTCCAGCAGTTCTTGATCCAGTTGCCACTATTTTGCCGTTGCTACTCTTCTTGATGGCAAACCCATTCTTTGTGAAGATAACTTCGTGACCCTTGTCACAGATCTGGCTCACACTAAGCAGGTTGTGTCTCAATCCAGACACATATAAGACTTCTTCCGATCTGATCTTGTTTGCCATAAGCTGAATAACACCTTTTCCGCAGATTTTGGCACCATCATTGTTGCCAAACTTCACTGAACCGCCTTCATAGTGCTGTAATTTGATGAATTTCTCTTTATCACCAGTCATATGGCTTGAACAACCACTATCAAGGACCCATGGTGCTGCCTTCTTTTGTGCATTGAATGCCATTTGTACATTGAGAGATTCTTTGGGACTTTCTGCACTTTGCTTTGCTCTCCAAGCCTTGACTAACTTGGGTTTCTTTTCAACCAGAAATTTGTTAGCAATATGCAACCTACAATCCCTAGCCAAGTGTCCATAATTATGACATATATAGCACTCAATTTTGTGGCTGTTTAGGATTGAAAAAGGATTCCTAGTCACAAGTGGGCTGTTTCTAACATAGAATCTACAGTCAGCTCTTTTATGTC
Organism: Litsea cubeba; assembly: GCA_012931725.1. Lineage (NCBI taxonomy): Eukaryota > Viridiplantae > Streptophyta > Magnoliopsida > Laurales > Lauraceae > Litsea > Litsea cubeba. The sequence goes on from WHSA01001184.1 coordinate 163,963, forward strand.
CAAACATATTACAATGAAAGCAATAACCATAGAATTTGTATCTTCTTTGTGGCTGGTTAGTCTTCATTACCTTTCTAACAGGAATGGACTCCTTTCTAGGTTGAGTGGGCTTCATAGAGTTAGAAGGTGCAGTGACTTGCTTCACAAACTCTTTCTTTTCAGGAGGTGCAATCTTAGAGGATTCACCTTTCTCAAATCCTAGACCAAATCTGAAGTGGGCAGGTCTTTGAACTTTCAGTAGTTCACCGAGTTTCATAGTCCCTTCAATCGCTTGGAGCGCTTTGAGTTTTTTGCTATTTTCCAAATTTTCAGCCTTTGCTCTAGCGATCTCAGTTTCAAGTTTCATAGCCTCTTCCTTTTTGATACTTATTTGGTTTTCAAGGACTTCTACCATTCTTTTATATTCTTCTACTTGAGTTTTCAAAGCAATAATAGAACTTTCAGATTCATGGAGAAGTTTCAGATTTTTCTTACTTATTTTGCGTTCCATGCTAAGCTCCTCAAGTGCGGCTATGAGTTCCTCTTCAAGATTGACTTCAGCCTCCTCATCCTCTTCCGGATCTAGCTCTTCTTCTTCAACAGTGACCATGAAGAGAGCTTCGGTTGATTCATCATCGTCTGAAGATTCAGACGTGCTGTCATCTTGTTGACATAGAAAGTTTTTAGCTTTGCCCCTTTTTCTGAAATTTCTCTTTCCTTTACTCTTTTCAGCATAAGAGTCACTTTCATTGTCTTCTTTTAGCGGACACTTCGCAGCAAAGTGACCAACACCTCCACAATTGAAGCATTTAAAGGGTAGCTTCCCTTTGTACTTGCCATTGCTTCCTTTCTTCAACTTTCTAACAAATTGAGCCTCAAGCTCATCATCATCAGAATCAACATCATGACCAGCAGTCTCTTTTGCCTTTTTCTGAACTTTGAAGGCCGCTTCTTTATCAGATGAAGACGTCTTTCCTATGCGCATCTCATAGGCAGTTAGAGAACCATGTAATTCATCCATGGAAAATGCATTCAGATCTTTGGCTTCTTCGATGGCAGAGACTTTTGAATCAAACCGGGGAAGAAGAGATCTTAGAACCTTTTTGACGATGACCGGCTCTTTAATCTCCTCCCCTAGTCCACGAATGTCATTCGTGACTTCATTCACTCGTTGCATATACGAGTCAACATTCTCGCTTTCCTCCATGCGAAGAGACTCGAATTGAGAGCGATGAGTTTGCAATTTGGCTTCTTTAATCTTCTCATCACCTTCATGTATGCTTTGCAACTTGTCCCAAATTTCCTTGGCTGTTTTGCATGCAATTACTTTGACAAGCTCGCTGTCCATAAGGCCACTAAAGAGTGCATTCTGCGCCTTGGAGTCGTTGTCTGCCAACTTCTTCGATGCAGTATCATTGGGTACGGTGGCAGCATTGTAACCGGCTCTGACAGCCTCCCAAACATCATAGCCAAGAGATTTGATGAAGGCTTGCATCCTAATCTTCCAAAAAGAGTAATTAGAACCATCAAACAGAGGTGCTTTCATATTCCCTGTATTGACTGCCATGTGATTTGACAAGAGATCACCCTTAGCGTATTAAACTGATCAAGGGAGCCTCGCTCTGATACCAATTGTTGGATATCGCGATCACTGAGAGGGGGGGGGGTGAATCAGTGATTTCTAAAAACAGGTCCAATTCAACAACAAAACAAGTCAAACCACACAAGGACACCAGATTTAACGTGGTTCACCAAAAGGCTACGTCCACGGATCAAAACCGTCCGAACACCGATCCGGTACAGGTCTAAATATATTTAGTCGCACCAACAACAAAGAGCACCAACCCTTAGTTTCAGATAGCACCAACTATCTAGGAAGCACCGACTCCCCTTATAATTTATCTGCACCCACAGATAGGATCACCAAACCCCAAACACCAAGCACCAACTTGATGTTAAAAAGAGAATAGAAGATTAACTCTGTCTACAGCCCTTCCCCTCTACAATTCTCTCTCTCTCAATCCCTTACAAATTGAAATCTAAAGCATAAAGAGAGACACTTAACTCATGGACGAATCACCATCTTCAAGATCACAATCTCGTCCACAATTGCTGTAGAAAACTTCTGATAATGCAGCAACACAGCAACACAGCAACACAACACTCTCTCCTCTCTTCTCTTCTCTCTTTTCTCTTCTCTTCTGGTCTCTTTTTGGTGTATCTTTAGAACGACCCATACATGCCTTTTTATAGGTTATGTTAACCCTTAATTGTATTCAAAACAGGCTACAATTCGTTTAGAAAGAGTCCCAAACGAAATAGAAAAGAATGCTGAATTTTCGTGCTAGACTTCTGTTTCTGCGCAACTCTGATTCCCGTGCTCGGTCGACATCCTGGCGTGCTCGGTCGACATCATACACTGTCTGGAAACAGACAACTATCGCGCTCGGTCGACATCCTGGGGTCCCGGTCGACCGAAGACACACTGTGTCACGAAAATAACTGAGAGGTGCCTGAATCTGTTTCTGCAGGTTTCTCTTTGCTCGGTCGACCGCATGGGGTGCCCGGTCGACCGCATGCTCTGCTTCAGGAATTCTGAATTCCTGACTGTTTGAACTCTGATTCTTCTTTTCAGCTCTATCAACACCAGCTTATTATCATCATGTTTGTGACAATGTGTTGACAAGAATTCCAACTCAAATCAATACTTGAGATACTGATTCTTCAATTTCTTCAAAAGACTTTCAAGTCATCTCAAATTCCAACAACCTTTGCACCATTGGCTCGTCTGGAAGCCATTCGTATGTTTCTTGCATTGGCTGCATACAAAACCTTCAAGGTATTTCAGATGGATGTAAAGTCAGCCTTCTTGAATGGATTACTTGAAGAAGAGGTCTACATTGAGCAACCTGATGGTTTTCTCATTAGCAAAAATTCAGACCTAGTGTGCAAGTTGAAAAAGGCTCTTTATGGGCTGAAACAAGCGCCAAGGGCGTGGTATGCAAGGCTGGACCTCGATCTCCGCAAGATCGGCTTTGGAAAAAGACTGGTTGATAGCAATCTTTATGTCAAAATAGAGTTGAGCAAACAGCTGGTTGTCATTGTTTATGTCGATGACATAATCTTTGGTGGCAATGATGAGGAAATGTGCAGGAATTTTGCTGAAGAGATGAAGAAAGAATTTGAGATGTCAATGCTTGGAGAACTAAAGTTCTTCCTTGGTTTACAAGCTCAGCAGCTGAAACATGGTATCTTCATATCACAGATGAAATACATCAAGGAAATGCTGAAGCGTTTTAACATGGAAGACAGCAAGCCAGTGAGCACACCAATGACAATGAACACAAAGCTAAGCAAAGATGATAAGGGTTCGTCCGTTGATCACACCACTTATCGTTCTATGATAGGAAGCTTGCTTTATTTGACTGCTACAAGACCGGATCTTCTGCAAGCAGTATGTATGGTGGCTCGATTTCAAGCATCACCAACTGAGACGCACCTTACAGCAGTAAAAAGGATATTTCGATATCTGAAAGGTACCATGGAGCTTAGCATTTGGTATCCTAAAGGCAAATCCTTCACTCTTGTTGCATACTCTGACGCCGATTGGGCTGGATGTATAGATGATCGCAAGAGTACAAGTGGTGGTGCATTCTATCTCGGTGAAAGGTTGGTGGCATGGCACAGTAAGAAACAAGATTCAGTTATCGAAAATGCAAGTATCGACTAAAAGTCACCTCCCTGCTGAATGTTCTTGCAGGTATCGATGGAATGTCGCATCCTTGCTCATTCGGTTGCGAGTTCGATGGAATGTCCCATCCTCAAGGATTTGGGTGCAAGTATCGATGGAATGTCGCATCCTTGCTTTTTTCAAAAATTTTGGTTTTGCGGGTACTGACTTGATGTCGTTTCCCCATGATTTTTGAAATTTGTGGTTTTCTCGAACCTTTGGGTTATGGATATCAACTAAAATGTTGCGTCTCCATGGTTTTTTAGGTTTTTTCGAACCTTTGAAATTTGGGTTGTGGATATCAACTGAAATGTTGCATCTCCACGGTTTTGGATTTTACAAGTATCGACGAAATGTCGCTTCCCTGCGATTTTGGAAGTGTCGAACGTGGTTCGTATGCTTCCGATTTGTGCGAGTATCGACTAAACGTCGCTTCCCTGCGGCTTTTTGAAAAACCATTTTTTTTGTTTAAAGACACGAGGGTCATAAGTTTTGACCTAAAACCATTTAGGCGGTAAAAGGTAGGGTGGACTATGGTGGAAATCCCTGAATCCAGATTTTGTTTCAAACCATGAATTTTGGGTTCAAGGGTTAAAATCTTTGGTCAAGTTAGGGAAAGGCTCCTAAACTTGGATTTTTTTGAACAATGAAACGATGAAAGTAAGCATTGTTTCAATTTCTAGAAATTTCAACATTTAATATGAAAATTCTAAAAAGAGTGGGTTTGACGAGCGTGTACCTGGAAACCGGTTTTGGCCGTACAGGCATTGCTCTTACCCAGTTGGGTAAGTCTTCAAGGGTAGTGCCGCTTTAAGAACTTGTCGTTGATGGGCAGCATACATCTATCACCTTCCATGTTTCGGAGTGCGTATGCGCCGTTGAAAAAAACCTTGTCGATAATGTAGGGTCCCTCCCATTTTGGCTCAAATTTGCCTTTGGACTTGTGAGCAAAGACCATTGGTCTTTTTACCGCAAGAACCAAGTCACCCTTTTTGTAGGCGCGTTGCCTGACCTTTTTGTCCAAAGATCCTGCCGTGCGTGCTTGGTAAAGTTCAATGCTTTGTTGAGCTTCGAGTCGTCTCTCATCGACATTGTCCAGCTCATGGAGTCGCAATTTGACATTGCTTTCTTGAGTCATGTCATTTTGCAAGGATACCCTCAAGGAAGGAATTCGTACTTCCAAGGGCACGATAGCTTCGCATCCATAGACCAAGGAGAATGGTGTGCTATGGGTTGGTCCTCGAATGGTGGTTTGATAGGCCCACAAAGCTTCAGATATTTTGTTGCTCCAGTCTCTTTTGTGACTAGAGACCATCTTTTTGAGGATTTTGCATAGTGTCTTGTTGAAAGCTTCTGCTAATCCGTTTGCTGCCGGATTATATGGAGTCGAAGGACAACTTTGGATTTTGTATTTGTCGCAGAACCTGTAGAGTCGATGATCTCGGAATTATGTTCCGTTATCATGGACGAATCTTTTGGATATGCCGAAACGACAAATGATGTTGGTGCACAGGAACTGAAGGACTGATGAGGTCTTCATTTCGTTGAACGCAAATGCTTCTGACCACTTGGAGAAACAATCCGTAGCGGCGAAGATGAAGCGACGACCTTGGCTCGAAGGGGGAGAAATAGGACTTATGATGTCCATACCCCAGGCTTCGAAAGGCCATGAAATCGCTGTAGGATGCAGCCATTCTGGAGGCATGTGAATGTAATCTCCACGAACTTGGCATCGTTGGCAGCGCTTAGCAAATTGCATTGCGTCGGCTACCATGGTAGGCCAGTAATAACCTAACCTTTTTATCTGATCATAGAGCTTGGGACCAGCCTGATGAGCTCTGCAAAGACCAGCATGAACTTCTTTGAGTGTTTCTTCAGCCTCTTGTTGTGACAAGGAGCGTAGAAGTACTCCGTTGAAGGATTTCCTGTAAAAGAATTTTGAAGGAATATCCAAATGAAAGCTTGGGGTTCGCCTTTGGATGCTTACCCGTTCTTTTGGATCTTCAGGTAGGATTCCGAACGTAATGTAATCAATGAACGGATCCCTCCAGTCGCCGATTGAAGTTTGAAGGATTGAAACCCGACTTCCAACCACTTGGTGGCATTCAGCAACTGCTTGGTGTGTGTTAAGAGGATGAAGGATTCTTCTTTCGCATACTATGATTTGCATGTTTTCCCCTTCATGGATTGCCATAGATGCGGCAAGTCCAGCCAGGGCATCTGCACATATGTTTTCACATCTACGAATGTGGATGACGTGGCAGATGTCAAACTTTTGCAGAAGCGATTGTGCTTTATTGTAGTAAGGTAGCAGATCAGGCTTCCTGACTTCAAATTTATGATTCATCTGGTTGACGATCAGTTGAGAGTCTCCAAAGACTTCCAGCATGGTGATACCGAATTCGATGGCGAGTTCCAATCCTAGGATCAGAGCTTGATATTCAGCTGCATTGTTTGTACATGGTTCCAATAGCGAGAAAGCGTGTGGAATCATGTTTTTGTCGGGGCTAACAAAGAGGATGTCAACTCCCGAGATCAGCTATCTTTTTTCATTTGTCCTAGTTGCACAGTCAAAGTACATGTCCCAGGAAGCATTTTGTGAGAAAGTGTCCACATTGTAGACTGGTTCGTCTGGGAGATCATCTCTGAGTGGAGAATCTTTAGGCAATGGATGCTCTGCGAGGAAGTCCGCTAGAGCTTGCCCTTTGATTGCCTTTTGTGGTACATACCTAATATCAAATTGTGACAGAAGGATGGACCATCTTGCCAGTCGAGCATTGAGAGAACCTGCCTTTGTGACAAGGACCTTCAAGAGGTTGACCCTTGAGACCAGGTAGACTGTGTTGGAAAGCAAGTAGTGACGTAGCTTTTGTACGGCGAACATCACTGTAAGACATTCTTTTTCGACTGTAGAGTATCGATGCTCTGCACCTACTAGCATGCGGCTGTGGTAATATAGAGCAGCTTCTTTTCTTTGATCATTTTTTTGTGCAAGCAATGCTCCCAAAGAGTGATCAAGGGCTCTTGTGTACAAGATGAATGGTTTTCCAGTGGTAGGAGCAGCTAACACTGGAGGTTTTGTCAGGTATGACTTGATGTCTTGGAAAGCAGCTTCACAGTCAGCATCCTAGACAAAGTTTACACCTTTTTCATCAACCGGGAGAATGGACGGCATTTCCCCGAAAGATTGGAGATGAACCGTCTGATGTAGGCCAATCTCCCTTGAAGCCCTTTGAGTTCTCTCAAGGTTCTTGGAGAGGGCATTTCTAGAATGGCTTTGACTTTTATGGGGTCAAGCTCTATTCCAGCTTTCCGAACTAAGAATCCGAGGAACTTACCCGACGAGACGCCGAAGAAGCATTTCAAAGGATTCATTCGCAGTTTGTGTTTGCGAAGCCGGAGGAAGACTTCTCGAAGGTCTTCGAGGTGATCTTCTTTTCTTTTGGTTTTGACGGCGAGGTCATCAACGTAACATTCAACCGTCTTGTGCTGCATATCTTGGAATGTCTTCATCATAGCCCTTTGATATGTGGCACCAGCATTTTTCAGACCAAATGGCATGACAGTGTAGCAATACACGCCAAATGGGGTCCGAAAAGATGTATGTTTTTCATCTTCGGGATGCATCTTTATCTGATTGTAGCCAGAGAAACCATCCATGAATGTCATTCGCTCGAATCAATAGGTATTATCAATCATTACCTCTGGTATGGGGAGCAGAAATTCATCTTTCGGGCATGCGCCATTCAGGCCTCTATAGTCAATACAGACCCTGATCTGCCCGTTTTTCTTTGTCACGGGGACATTGTTGGCCAACCATTCAGGATGTTGTTCCTCACGGATGAAGCCGACGCTTTTTGAGTTTTTGAACTTCTTGTTCAATTTTATCCATCACATCTGGACGGAATCTTCTTTGGCCTTGCTTGACAGGCTTGATGTCTTCTTGAAGATTGAGTTTGTGGACCGATATTTTGGGGTCTAAGCCAGGCATTTCAGCATAAGACCATGCAAAGCAATCAACGAACTCACGAAGAAAGGCGATATACTCGGGTAACTCATCATCATTTATATTCTTGCTTATGAATACAGGACGTGGGTTATCTGGTGTTCCCAAGTCTATCTTTTGAATAGGATCTTCTGTTGGAAGGTTCGAAGGTGGTTCTTCCACAATAATTTTGGAGGCTTCCAGCTCAACGAAACCTTCTGGCGCTTCAAGGGGATTTCCAGGACCAAGATTTTGTTCCTTTCCATGGGTCTTCTTGATCGGTAATTTTCCCAAGGCTTGCTATGAGATGATCCCAATCGCCTGTTGAAATCGGGTCGAAGTAGGCTACTTCTTTTGGAGATGAGGGTTCTTCTGGGTCAGAAGACCACACGTATGTGCCATCGGACAACTCCTCTTCATTGTCAGAGAAATCGTACCAACTGGATGAGCTTCCTCGATCTTTGTCAGGTGACTCATCAAAGAGATATCCAGGGAGACTGATGTCTTCATGGACTTGAGATGTTGAGGCTTGGTCAGCAAATTGACTTTTAAGCCTTTGTGTCAACTGTCTTAGGGGAGTGTCGGGATCATACCCTAACCCGTGTGAAGACTTTTCTACATAGCCGTAGAGTCTCCAATCTTGCAGCTGGCTTTTGGTCAAGACGGGCCCCAATGGCGTGAGAATACCGCGTCCTTCTCCAAAACCGACTGGGTTTTGAGCATCATAGCCCATTTTCTTCATAATAGCTTGTGCCACAGAACTATATAAGGATAGTTAAGGCATACCTTTATTTTGTAAAGGTTCAAGCATGGAGTTTGATGAAGAAGCATCCGATCTATGGAAGAAGATCGGCTTTTCCTTTGCTGAAGTTGCTGGAACAACGAAGCAAGCTGACGTAGGATCTTGTATGTCAGAAGTTATCTCTATTGGAGTAAGAGCAGGCTGAACTTGCTGAGTGTCAGCTTGGCTTGACGATGTGTCATCTTCTAGGTCTGAATCCGAATCCGTGTCTTGCATGATAGACACGAAAAAGACAACAAATTTGCCCCCAGGCTTTTGCTTTACCTTCTTCACTTTAGTTGTGATGACCAAAGGCTTTGAAGGTTTGAGGGAGATGATGAAGGGAGTTTGAATGCTCTCTTCGGATTTACCGGATGGTTTGTTTTCTTCCGGTGATTGTTGAGGAGCCTTGCCTTTATCTTTCTGGAGATTTTCGGCAAAGGGTGCTGTTTGCTTCTCCTCTTCTTCTTTCTCACCTTCATACATCTGTGAGTCTACAAAGTGGACTTCTTTACCTTTGAAGGGTTTTTTGTCCGCAAAGACTCGATGTATCATGCCGTCGTCGCCAACAAACTTGATGCATTGATGTAGAGTTGAAGGGACAACACCATTCTCGTGGATCCAAGGGCGTCCGAGAAGGATGTTGTAGCATGAAGGGGTTTTTATTGCGTACACAGTGACCTCAGAAATAACATCACCGATCTGCAACTTGAACCTGATTTTGCCGATAGGCCTTTCAGTACTCCCATCGTATCCAAAGATAGATACAGATGTGTGGCTCAGTTTGCTGGGTGGGATGCCCAACTCTTCGAGAGCCGATGTGGAGATGAGGTTGAGTGCAGAACCTGGGTCGATCTGAACTCTGTGCATAGGCATTTCCTTAATGTAACATGTGAAGTATAGGGGTTGGTTGTGCCTTGTTCCGCCAAGTAGGAGGTCGTCCTTTGTGAAGGCGATGGTTGCACTGGCTGCTTTTTGAATCGAGAGGCATTCAATGCATGATCCCTCAGTTTTCTTCTTTTCTCCCTTTGAGGAAGCTTCTGAGTTTTTGACCCGGTAATCCATTTCAATTTCGAGGACTTGCGGGGCATGTTTGTCGACATCCTCAATCAGCTTTTGTAATTCTGAAATGAGATTATCACGAGTGTGTGGAGACATTCACAATAAATCCAGGATATGCAGTCGTGCAGGTATGTGCTTGAAGTGTTCAATCAAGTCATACTTGAAAGCCTCCTTAGGGCCTGCATGTTCATCATTGTTGCCACTAGGGGCGCTTACAACATCTTTTACCGAAGGATTTACATATGTAAAAGAAGATTGATTGTAATTTTTATGGTAGTCCCGGCTAAAGCGGGTGCCTCTACCAACTTCGAGAGCTTCTTGAGAAGGGTCTTCGTTTGGAAGATTGTCTTCAGGATCAAGAGGCTGTCATTTTTTATTTACTGAGGATGTATCAGCAGCAGAGTTGCCATTCTCAGTGATTGTGTTGCATGGAGCATTTTCTGGGAACAAGTCCTGAACAGCATCCAGCAACCTTTCTTCTTTGTTGACCAATTCATCGTCCCAAGCATCAATAGCTGGGAATTCTTCAGTCAGGAAGGGTGTGAACTTTGAAGTCACAGTCTCATGAGAAGAAACCTGAGAGGGTGTCATCTCAGTAAAAGTCACGTGAGATGAGGTGGCTCTAGAAGATACATTGCTAGGCATCGCCGGAGTGTAAGTGCTCTCACCAGACGATGCTTCGGAAGAGTTATAATCCCGAATTATCACATTACAGGAATCTCTGATAGGAGACGTTGCCTGATCGGAGTTAGACTCATCCTCGGATGTAAGAGGATTGTCTATCCAGCAATTTTCTACATTTTCAGGAGTTAAGGGAGGATTCTTCAGGGACTTCAGGCTCTGGATTACGGGGAGGCTCGTTGACGCGGTCTTGCTCTTGTTCTAGAGCGAGATGCTGGAAGATCCTTGCAAATTCTTCAAGATCAGGCATGGGAGCCAAACCTTCTTCTTCATCAACTCTTTGTGGCTCAACATTGTTGATTTCCACTGGACCAATGAGGGGTGCTGGATCAACAACATTTTCTTGTACAGCCTCTTGGTCTTCTTCATCATCAGACCAGGATCCTTGTGGCTGTAGGGGGTTATACCAAATTACTGGCATAAGATGATTCTCAGGAACCCATTCTTCATCGGAGAGATATTCTCCTGTTTCAAGGGACTCCTCCCACTCGTCTGTGTAGTTGGATTCGAATCCATCATCGGTGTCGCTGGACTCGTATCCATCAATGGAGAATCCAACTACCGAATTGCAAGAGTATGATGCCTCCTGGTGGGTTCTTTGAATTGAGGTGGCATGAAATCACTGAGAGTGAATTTTCTTACCCCCTTTGAAGTCTCTAGAAGGGATGTTTTTTTTGCCTCCAGTGAAGCGGTAGAGGAAGCCTTTGCCTTTTCTTTGACTTCTTGTTTTGGCTGGGTCTTCTCTTTTTTTCATGACCTCCCAATTTTCATTTTCCAGGAGATCGGGATGTACCCATATGGGTTGTCCGTCTGGTGTCGGGTAAGGAACCAGTTTCTCGGACGCTTGGATTGAGTTTATCACCTTGAAGGAAGTAGTGATCTTCTTCTTCGATGACTTTGATGTTTGTCCACATATCACCATGTTGACGGAGGCAGACCCATAGTTTTTGTCAAAGGTGATGACTCTGTTTTTCCACATCTCATTTATTTTCTCCCTCACAACGAAGCATTGATTGAGAGGATGTGAGATCATCTGGTGGTATGGACAATACCGAGGATCATTGGTTTTGCTAACATCACCCGGTTTTTTTTGGTTCAGGCAAGGTGAGCTTGCCGTTTTGCCACAAGAGCCCCGAAGATTTCATCAACATCTTCATCAAACGGGTATTTCTTCTCTACTCGTTCTTTGAAGGCATCTGAGAGTTCATGTCTCTTATCAGCAGCTTTGTTTTCAGCTTTCTTTGGTGGCTGAGGAGCTGACTTGGTCTGCATATTGAGGACCTCATTTTTCTTTGGTTTTGAGGTTGCAATGGCGGTTGGCTCTTTTCTTGATGATTTCTGACTGTTGAGGTCTTTAATCACCGTTTCAGCTTCCTTGGAAGCTTCTAGGAGTTCTCCTAGGTTTTTTTATTTGTTACCGATGATCATGGAGCGGATTCTAGCTCTCATTTTGTTTCGGCAGATGTCGACTAGCGACGCTTGTGGCAATACATCAGAGCATTTGTATGCCATTGTTTTCCACTTGTGAATGAAGTCATATGTTGACTCATTCTCCCCCTGTTTTAGGCTGTACAGCTGAGCCATAGTAGCGGGATGATCCTCACCTTTGAAGTGAGTCAGGAAGCGTGTCTCTAGCATGGCCCAGTTTTGGATGGAGTCCTCCGGCAGAGTGGAGTACCAATCGAAGGCCGTACCTTTTAGGGTACTTGCAAAGAGGCGGATCTTGAGTGCATCTTGATCTGTGATAGCTCCCGTCAAGATCTTGCAGTGGATGACTTGTTGTCTGCTGATCCTTTCCCCGTATATGTTTGGAGAGTAGGATGCTTGAATTTTGTGGGGAACGGGACCGAGTCCATCCATAAGGGATATCATGGCTTAATCCCATGCTCCTTGAGTATATCCTCTCCTTTTGCTTTGGCGAGGATACTGTCTACGTCCTTTTTGGTAAGGGCGCATGACTCATTTTCTTCTCCATTTACCTCATCGTCTTGATGATTCGGAGGAGGTTCATTATTCGCCTAATTTTGGAAGGCGAGGAGAAGGTTTTCCATCAGAGTTTGAATCCCCTGCTGGCCTTGTTCAAACTGCTGGATGTTGGTGATCGCATCATCTTGAGGTGGATTGCGGGGGTGGTGGCTCAGAATTTGTAGCCAAGACGTTCATCCTTCGTGAGTCGAACGAAGAAACTGTCCTGGTGACTGAGCTGGGGCTCATTCCTTTTGAAGAAGAGCTTGAGGAAGGATCACTCTGCCATCCTTTGCTTGAAGGACCAGGGGATTCTTCTGAATGTCTTCTTGTCCTAGGGATGCTGCGGGTCATCGGACATCGGACATGGATTTTTGTTGCTGACTTTTTGGCACCTTCTGGTTTTTCCAACTATATGGACGGCAGCAACTTGGTTGGGTCTATCTTTTTCGACCCATTTGGGAGAGACTTGAAGTGTATGAGGCTAGGTTCTTTGCTTCTCTAGTCTTTTTTGCCGATACGACGCGCGGCGGTGTATACAACGAGCAACTTGAGCTTCGGTCAGCTCTGGCTGGGCTTTGACGATGAAGGATGTGCTCCCTTGGGCGCAGCAGCTGAGCCTGTCCTCTTTATAGCTGGGCAAGGACAGGATGCGAACCCGGTCCTTCACCTTTTGCAGCGAAGCTTTGAATTTTTGGAGTTCGGCCCCTGTAGAGATGAAGGGTCGAACTGCAGGTTTGTAGGCTTTAGCAGGTGCTTGTAGAGGCCTTGTAATGCATGACATGATTTTGGGCTTGTAGGAACAAGCCGGCTCATGCTGGGTTGACTTGAGAGTCAGATTGGAGATGGGTCTCTCCTATTTCATGTAGGCAAGAGGGTAGAACTGGTTCTCCTTGAGTGGGGCCAGGAATGCTAGCTTGGTAGATGTTTGGGACCTTCTTTGTTTTGGTGAAGGTCTTGGGGACCAAGTCTTGGGATAGACCTGGTCATTTGTTGGTCGAGGCTTCGTAGGGCTGCCACGGGCTTCAGGCCTTCCGATGCTCGCCTTTGGTGTCACGGTAGTGACACGTTGAGAGGCGAGTTTCTGTTTCTTGGAAGGAACAGTTTGTTCTTCGAGAAGTGGGAATGGTCCCAGCGTCCCAAAGACGATAGTCCGGGGAGTCGAGGTCGACCCCGAGTTCAGAGAGTTGCCGAGGGAGTTGACGCTTCGGCAGCTGATGGGGCGCTTGCAGGTGCGTGTGGTTGCTTCTGTTGAAGCATGAGTTGGTGCTTGTTCTCGTCGAAGGTAATGGTTAATGAAGCTGCCATTGTTAGTTTTCAAAAAGTTTCTAAAACAAGACCACATCCATTAGTAATCACAAGAATATAATGTTCATAACGGGAAGTTCTATGGTTTTGTCTTTTCAAATTGCTCGAAGAAGATGACCCAAGCAATATGAAGAAGGCAGAAAGCCATAAAGGGTACAATTGCTCTGATTGCGGGTATGGAAGCCCAGAATGAGCATCCCATTGACTGCTAGAAGCAATTGTGAACTTAAATTCGACTTATCGAGAAGCAGAGCTTGCTCGAGGTAAGAAGAATATAAAGTTGGAGTTACAAATGTGTCGGTCACGAATACAGTAGACCCTGAAAGGGCGTACTAGTACGCTAGACGCAAATGTTTTGAGACCGCATCCATAAGATGAGATTCCCTGTTTTGAATGGTCAAGACTGGATTCAACAAAGAGAGCATATGGTATTCCGATCCAAATACGGTCTCAGCGATTTCCGCGAACGCCAGTATTCAGATGGAATGAACCATAATTTCTCGGATCTGAATCCAAAAATGACGAGTTTTTTTTTTAAAGGCCAATATCAGGTTCATCAAAGAGAGCAAAAGACAGTCCAATCTGAACACGGGCTCAGCGATTTCCGCGAGCGCCAGTGCTCAAAAAGGAAGAAGACCAAGATTTCTCCAATTCTAACACCCAAAATGACGGAAGTTTTTTTTTTTTAAGATTTTTTTTTCAATATTTTTTAAAAAAATCTTTTTTTTATTATATTTGATTATTTATTTGTTTATTTTTTTCAAGATTTTTTTTGAAATTTTTTATTTTTTATTTTTTATTTTAAAATTTTTATTTTTAAAAATTTTATTTTTGAAAAAAATCTTATTTTAAAGACGAGAGAGTACACATAGGCCTCCCTAACCCAGTCTTATGAAATCACAATGTGATAGAATGCCCCCAGGTAAGGGTAGGATTACTTAATGAATCCGTTTGGAGGACCTTTGCCTAGAACAGTCAAGCTGTCTCCACACTCTGGACAAGGCTTTTCTTTGAATCAACCATGATCAAACGAACGTAGTTGGTTTAACCTTAGTGGTCTATGTCTTTTTTTTGTTTATTATATATAATATTTAGATCTTTAATGAACTCATCGAGAGAAACGATGGGCCCAAAACCTTAGTCGAACAGGCTCAACATTTCTTGCACAGCACGATGAACGATAGGAAAAGGATCAAGGTTTCTCAATTTTGAATTCAAACTGAAAAAATGTGATTTTTTTTTGTTTTTTTTTTCTAGATCTTTAATGAACTCATCGAAGAGAAACGATGGCCCAAAACCTTAATCGAACAAGGCTCAAACATTTCTGCAAGCGCGATGAACGATAGGAAACGATCCCTTCTCAATTTTGAATCCAAAATGAAAATTCTGATTTTTTATTTTTTTTTAGATCTTAATGAACTCATCGAAGATAAACGATGGGCCCAAAACCTTAGTCGAACAGGCTGAACATTTCTGGCAAGCACGATGAACGATAGGAAAGGATCATGGTTTCTCAATTTTGAATCCAAACTGAAAAATCTGATTTTTTGTTTTTTTGTTTTCCTTTTTTTTTAGATCTTTAATGAACTCATCGAAGAGAAACGATGGCCCAAAACCTTAGTCAAACAGGCTCAACATTTCTGCAAGCACGATGAACGATAGGAAAGTATCAAGGTTTTCTCAATTTTGAATCCAAAATGAAAAATCTGATTTTTTGTTTTTTTGTTTTTTTTTTCTAGATCTTTAATGAACTCATCGAAGAGAAACGATGGCCCAAAACCTTAGTCGAACAGGCTCAACATTTCTGCAAGCACGATGAACGATAGGAAAGGATCAAGGTTTCTCAATTTTAAATCCAAAATGAAAAATCTGATTTTTTTTTTTGTTTTAAAAAGGGAAATAGTGGAAATAAATTCAAAGAATTAGAAATTTCCAAAACATCTCATCTCATTTTTTTTAGATGCGAAATTCAACATAGGCTACCAAGTAGAAATTAGCCAAGGAATCAAGAAAAGAAGTATAAGCATAGAGCAATAGATATGACATGCGAATATTTCATTTCTAGCATCGTGTTCTCAAATGAACGAGTCCCACCGGGTGGAGCCAGCTTGATGGACCGGCGCATTCTGCTCGCTTGGTTCTACCGATATCGGCGGACATGGGAGTCCGTTTGGGTCCGACCCTTTCGTAACCAGAGGGGGGTAGAAGCGGGCATCAACATTTCTTTTGTGTGGGTGTACCAGATTTTCTATTTACTTGGAATTGCAAGTGGTGATCCGGAGATCAACCTTCACAAGTAAAAAGGAAATCAACTTCTTTCAAGTTTCCATTACACATATATTTAAGAAAAGAGACATTTTCTTGATTTGCCGTGAAAGGCAATTTTTTTGGCATTTATAGCCGATTTTGGCGTTTATAGCCGATTTACAATCCTTATCAATAATGAAAGACAAGAGTTGTGATTTTTGTCTTTTAAAAAAAAATACAAACTACAATAAAAAGCAAGAAAAGGAGGATCTAACTTCTCAGGAGATTATGGGGGACCCATTCAAATTGACGGTCGCAAGCCATATGTGGACTTCGCCATCATCCATGCAGATGAGAACAGAGGATGCTATTGATTCGCTTGGTTTGGCTATAACCTCAGGTTTTTTAGAGGACAAAGACCAAAAGGAGGTCCTATGTCCAATAAAAAACTAAGTAGACGGGCTGAAAAGCCACGTCTAAGCCATTGGAGGCAGAAGGAGAAGGCAAGGACCTTGGGGGGGGGGTACCCCCCCAAGGGACTTTTATCACCTTGTAGCGGTGGTCAGTGTAGAACTTCCGCAAAGTTTTCTCTCTTTCTTTTTCTTAGATTTCTGATGTCTTTTTCTGTCTGAGTTTCCAGATTTTCTGCAGTCTGTTGTGTGTTTTCTGTGCTGTCCGTGCTGTCCTTTCTTCTTGGAGTGCTCTCCTACTTATAGGCTTTTTGGTAGCCATTTAGGAGGGTTTATGGGCTTTTATTGTCATTAAGCCGCATAATGGGAGGAGTTACAGGATTGAATTCTTTATTTTGTAACTCCTTTTTCTTGGCTTCTAATTGGCCGGAGGAGATTGAGGGCTTTTAATCGCCTTTAATCGCCATGATGGGAGGAGTTTCATGGGTTAAATGCCATGAATCTCTTGACTTGTACTCCCGGATGCTTGCTTCTGATTGGGCCATCCAAACAAATGGATTAATGACTGTAATAAAGCTAGTCAATTAATCGCATTAAGTGTTCGCCGAGCAATTTGAAGAGTCGTGGGCCGTGCCGCGTCTTTGGGGATTCTTCTGGCGATGATCAATGATGGATCTTCATGTAGATCGGCATCAAATGATCATGTAACTTCAGGTATTGGTTGCCAACAGCGGGTCGGTGCCATCTGTCCTGTCGATTTCTCGATCGGTCGGGTAGAAAGCACACTTTTTTTGGTTGACCAGTTGGCGATCAATGTTGATTTTGATACTCTTGATGATTGACCCGTGATTTTGACAAATGTCAGAGGATTTGGTGTCTCAAAAGTATGAATTTTGGAAAATACCAAAGGCCGGACGCTTCGAATCGCGAAAAAATGGCGAAAAACGAGGTTTCCAGGGCCCTCCCGGCGATCTTGGGCTCCAGGGTCACAGGGGCCTGCGACCCTGGGAGGGTTTTCCCGCCTTTTGTCCGTTTTGTGTCCGTTTTTACTATTTTTTTTATTCTTTTTTCTTCTGTATTTTTCCTTGAAATTTAACAGGGAACCTATTAGAGTCATTTTAAGATGATCCATAGGCTCTGTCTTGGAAACCATGGTCCTGAGGAGCTTTACCGCCGAGAGGCCTGATTTAATTGTTCGTGGGTTGATGTAAGGTCAAACGTTGTCGGTTTGACTCAGAACTTGACGTGGAGCCTTTTGGATGTATTTTGAGACCATCCATCGACTCTGATCGAAGATTTGGTGTCTCCGATGCTTTCACCGCCGGGAGCTCCTTTTCAACTGCCGGAGAAGCGAAGTTAGGCCAAATGATTCTGAAATTACCCGAACCTTCTTGTGTACTCCTCTTTTGGCTGTCTTGAAGGATCTTGCAGTTTTTCTTTGATTCTGACAAGATTTGATTTTTTTGAAGCAGCATTGCCTATTTATGGCAGGTTGCGACTTCATGTAACTTTTTGGATCTTGAAGAGGCAAAGTGACATTTTTGGTGTCAACACAGCTGAGCCTTAGTAGTGGGATGATCCTCACCTTTGAAGTGAGTCAGGAAGCGTGTCTCTAGCATGGCCCAATTTTGGATGGAGTCCTCCGGAAGAGTGGAGTACCAATCGAAGGCCATACCTTTTAGGGTACTTGCAAAGAGGCGGATCTTGAGTGCATCTTGATCCGTGATAGCTCCCGTCAGGATCTTGAAGTGGATGATGTGCTGTCTGGCTGATCCTTTCCCCGTATATGTTTGGAGAGTAGGATGTTTGAATTTTGTAGGGAACGGGACCGAGTCCATCCATAAGGGATATGGTGGCTTGATCCCATGCTCCTTGAGTATATCCTCTTTTTTTGCTTTGGCGAGGATACTGTCTATGTCCTTTTTGGTAAGGGCGCGTGACTCATTTTCTTCTCCATTTACCTCATCGTCTTGATGATTCGGAAGAGGTTCATTGTTCGCCTGATTTTGGAAGGCGAGGAGAAGGTTTTCCATCAGAATTTTAATCCTCGGCTGGCCTTGTTCCAACTGCTGGATGCGTGTGATCGCATCATCTTGAGGTGGATTGCGGGGTGGTGGCTCAGAATTTGTAGCCAGGATGTTCATCCTTCGTGATTCGAACGAAGAAACTGTCCTGGTGACTGAGCTGGGGCTCATTCTTTTTGAAGAAGAGCTTGAGGAAGGATCACTCTGTCGTCCTTTGCTTGAAGGAGCAGGGGATTCTTCTGAATGTCTTCTTGTCCTGGAGACGCTGCAGGTCATCGGACGTCGGACATCGATTTTGGATGCTGACTTTTGGTGTCTTCTGGTTTTTCCAACCATATGGACGGCAGCAACTTGGTTGGGTCTTTCTTTTTCGACCCATTTGGAAGAGACTTGAAGTGTAGGAGGCTGGGTCCTTTGCTTATCTAGTTTCTTTTGCCGATACGACGCGCGGCGGCGTATACGATGAGCAACTTGAGCTTCGGTCAGCTCTGGCTGGGCTTTGGTGATGAAGGATGTGTTCCCTCGGGTGCAGCAGCCGAGCCTGTCTTCTTTATAGCTGGGCAAGGACAGGATGCGAACCCAATCCTTCGCCTGTTGCAGCGAAGCTTTGGATTTTTCAAGTTCGGCCCCTGTAGAGACGAAGGGTCGAACTGCAGGTTTGTAGGCCTTAGCAGGTGCCTGCGGAGGCCTTGTGATGCATGACTTGATTTTGGGCTTGTAGGAACAAGCCGGCTCATGCTGGGTTGACTTGAGAGTCAGATTGGAGATGGGTCTCTTGAGTGGGGCCAGGAGTGCTAGCTTGGTAGATGTTTGGGACCTTCTTTGTTTTGGTGAAGGTCTTGGGGACCAAGTCTTGGGATAGACCTGGTCATTTGCTAGTCGAGGCTTCGTAGGGCTGCCACGGGCTTCGGGCCTTCCGGTGCTCGCCTTTGGTGTCACGGTAGTGACACGTTGAGAGGCGAGTTTCTGTTTCTTGGAAGGAGCAATTTGTTCTTCGAGAAGTGGGAATGGTCCCAGCGTCCCAAAGACGATAGTCCGGGGAGTTAAGGTCGACCCGGAGTTTAGAGAGTTGCCGAGGGAGTTGACGCTTCGGCAGCTGATGGGGTGCTTGTAGGTGCGCGTGGTTTGCTTCTGTTGAAGCATGAGTTGGTGCCTGCTCTCATTGAAAGTAATGGTAAGCGATGCTGCCATTGTTAGTTTTTTCGAAAAATTTTTGAAACAAGACCACATCCATTAGTAATCACAAGAATATAATGATCATAAATGGGAAGTTCCATGGTTTTGTCTTTTCAAATTGCTCGAGGGAGATGACCCAAGCAATATGAAGAAGGCAAAACGCCATAGTGGGTACAATTGTTCTGATCGCAGGCATGGTAAGCCCAGAATGAGCGTCCCATTGAATGCTAGAAGCAATTGTGAACTTAAATTCGACTTAACGAGAAGCAGAGCTTGCTCGAGGTAAGAAGAATATAAAGTTGGAGTTACAAATGTGCCGATCACGAATACAGTAGACCCTGAAAGGGCGTACTAGTACCGTTAGACACAAATGTTTTGAGACCGCATCCATGAGATGAGATTCCCTATTTTGAAAGGTCAAGATTGGATTCATCAAAGAGAGCATATGGTATTCCGATCCAAATACGGTCTCAGCGATTTCCGCGAGCGCCAGTATTCAGATGGAAATGAACCATAATTTCTCGGATCTGAATCCAAAAATGACGAGTTTTTTTTTTAAAGGCCAATATCAGGTTCATCAAAGAGAGCAAAAGACACTCCAATCTGAACACGGGCTCAGCGATTTCCGCGAGCGCCAGTGCTCAGAAAAGAGAAGACCAAGATTTCTCCAATCTAAACCCGAAATGACGGAAGTTTTTTTTTTCAAGAATTTTTTTTAAATATTTTTATTTATTTTTATTTATTTTTTTAAGATTTTTTTTTTCTAAATTTTTTTATTTTTTATTTTTTTTTTAAATTTTTATTTTTAAAAATTTTATTTTGAAAAAATTTTATTTAAAAGACGAGAGAGTACACATAGGCCTCCTAACCCAGTCTTATGAAATCTCGATTGATAGAATTGCCCCCAGGTAAGGGTAGGATTACTTAATGAACCCGTTTGGAGGACCCTTGCCTAGAACAGTCAAGCTGTCTCCACACTCTGGACAAGGCTTTTCTTGAATCAACCATGATCAAAGAACGCAGTTGGTTTAACCTTAGTGGTCTATGTATTTTTTTTGTTTTTATATATATATATAATTTTTTTTAGATCTTTAATGAACTCATCGAAGAGAAACGATGGCCCAAAACCTTAGTCGAACAGGCTCAATATTTCTGCAAGCACGATGAACGATAGGAAAGGATCAAGGTTTCTCAAATTTGAATCCAAAATGAAAAATCTGATTTTTTTTTTAGATCTTTAATGAACTCATCGAAGAGAAACGATGGCCCAAAACCTTAGTCGAACAGGCTCAACATTTCTGCAAGCACGATGAACGATAGGAAAGGATCAAGGTTTCTCAATTTTGAATCCAAAATGAAAAATCTGATTTTTTGTTTTTGTTTAAATCTTTAATGAATTTTCGAAGAGAAACGATGGCCCAAAACATTAGTCGAACAGGCTCAACATTTCTGCAAGCACGATGAACGATAGGAAAGGATCAAGGTTTCTCAATTTTGAAACCAAAATCCGATTTTTTTTTTAAAAGAGAAAGGGTGGAAATAAATTCAAAGAATTAGAAATTTCCAAAAATTCTCATCTCATTTTTCTTAGATGCGGAATCCAACATGGGCCACCAATTTGAAAGTAGCCAAGGAATCAAGAAAAGAAGTATAAGCATAGAGCAATAGATATGATATGCAAATATTTCATTTCTAGCATCGTGTTCTCAAATGAACGTGTCCCACCGGGTGTGCCAGCTTGATGGACAGCGCTTCTGCTCGGTTCTACCGAGGTCGGCGGACGTGGGAGTCCGTTGGATCCGACCCTTTCATAACTGGGGGCAAAGGCGTGCATCAACATTTTTTTGTGTGGGTGTGCCAGATTTTCTATTTTTACTTAGAATTGCAAGTGGTGATCCGGAGATCAACCTTTGCAATTAAAAAGGAAATCAACTTCTTTTAAGTTTTCCATTGCACATATATTTAAGAAAAGAGACATTTTCTTGATTTGCCGTGAAAGGCGATTTTTTGGCATTTATAGCCGATTTTGGCGTTTATAGCCGATTTTGGCGTTTATAGCCGATTTACATTCCTTATCAATACTGAAAGATAAGAGTTGTGATTTTTTTCTCTTTTGAAAAAAATACAAACTACAATAAAAAGCAAGAAAAGGAGGATCTAACTTCTCAGGAGATTATGGATGACCCGTTCAGATTGACGGTCGCAAGCCATATGTGGACTTTGCCATCATCCATGCAGATGAGAATAGAGGATGCTATTGATTCGCTTGGCTTGGCTATAACCTCAGGTTTTTAGAGGACAAAGACCAAAAGGAGGTCCTATGTCCAATAAAAACCCAAGTAGACGGGCTGAAAAGCCACGTCTAAGCCATTGGAGGCAGAAGGAGAAGGCAAGGACCTTGTAGCGGTGGTTGGCGTAGAACTTCTGCAGAGTTTTCTCTCTTTCTTTCTCTGGATTTCTGTGCTTTTTTCTAATCTGGGATCTGTCTTCTTTTTCCGATCTAGATTCCTTTGGAGTGCTCTCCTATTTATAGGCTCTTGGTAGCCATTTAGGAGAGTCTATGGGCTTTTATTGTCATTAAGCCGCATAATGGGAGGAGTTACAGGATTTAATTCCTTTACTTTGTAACTCCTTTTTCTTGGCTTCTGATTGGCCGGAGGAGATTAAGGGCTTTTAATCGCCTTTAATCGCCATGATGGGAGGAGTTTCATGGGTCAAATGCCATGAATCTCTTGACTTGTAACTCCCGAATGCTTGCTTCTGATTGTGCTGTCCAAAGAAATGGATTAATGACTGTAATAAAGCTAGTCAATTAATCACATTAAGTGGTCGCCGAGCAGTTGAAGAGTCGCGGGCCGTGCCGCATCTTTTGGGATTCTTCTGGTGATGATCAATGATGGATCTTCATGTAGATCGGCATCAAATGACCAAATAATTTCAGGTATTGGTTACCAATAGCGGATCGGTGCCATCTATCCTGTCGATTTCTTGATCGGTCGGGTAGAAAACACACTTTTTTTTAGTTGACTGGTTGGCGATCAATGTTGATTTTGATACTCTTGATGATTGACCCGTGATTTTGACGGATGTCAGAGGATTTGGTGTCTCAAAAGTATGAATTTTGGAAAATACCAGAGGCCGAACGCTTCAAATAGCGAAAAAAATGGCAGAAAACGGGGTTTACGGGGCCCTCCCGGCGACCCTGGGGGGTTTTCCCCCCTTTTGTCCTGATTTGTATCTATTTTTGCTGTTTTTTTATTCTTTTTTCTTCTGTATTTTTCCTTGAAATTTTTGATCATCTATTGGCCTGATTTCCCTGTAGAAAACCTGATGAGAATCCTTGCGTTTTATTTTGCAAAGTTTCCAATTTTCTGAGAAAGCCGAAGACTATGTCGCGCAAAGCTGCCGATTTTCCGTCAGAAGCTGAAACTGGGCCAAACGATGTCGAAAGGACCTGAAATTTGGGGTGAAGCCTGCTGAGCAATAAATAAGACCAACCATCGGCTTTTGTTTGAGTTTAGAAGCCGTTTGGAGTCCTATCACTAGTAGACTTGCTTTTGTCGCGATGAAGATGTCGCGGCTTGATGTGCGGTCAACCGATGTCCGATTGACTTGAAATTTGACAGGAAACCTATTGGAGTCATTTTAGGATGATCCATAGGCTCTATCTTGGAAACCATAGTCCCGGGGAGCTTCGCTGCCGAGGGGCCTAATTTGGCTTCCGAGCGTCAAAGTCTGGTCAAATGTTGTCGAAATGACCTGAATTTTGACGTGTACCCCTTTGTAAGCAGTTTGAAGCCGTCCATGTGCTCTATCTGATGAGTGATGGCTTCAGTGGTTCTTGCCGCCGAGAGGCTTGATTTAGCTGTTCGAGGGTTGATGTATGGTCAAACGTTGTCGGTTTGACTTGGAACTTGACGTGGAGCCTTTTGGAAGTATTTTGAGACCATCCATCGGTTCTGATCGAAGATTTGGTGTCTCCGATGCTTTCGCCGCCGTGAGCTCCTTTTTAGCTGCCGGAGAAGCGAAGTTAGGCCAAATGATTTTGAAATGGCCCGAAACTTCTTGTGTACTCCTCTTTTGGCTGTCTTGAAGGATCTTGCAGTTTTTGTTTGATTCTGACAATATTTGATTTTTTGAAAATAGCATTGCCTATTTATGGCAGGTTGCGACTTCATGTAGCTTTTTGGATCTTGAAGAGGCAAAGTGACATTTTTGATGTCAACAATATTAGCTAGGCTTCTCTTGCATAGTATTGATCGATGAAGTGATTTATGCCTTGAAGCTCCATTTTTCATTGGAGAACTAATCGAGGAAGCAGCGGTACACGGAGGCATCATATGCCACATGGTACATATATACATGCTTTTGGTTTTTTTGTTTATATATAGTTCAACTTTTTGTACATCCCATGGAAGACAGTGTAGATACTATATATATACACAATATTTCCATAGAGATTTGTCTAGTCAAGCTTTATGTTAATTATTAGTTATGAATGAGGACTAAGCGGTCGTTATATGGAGGCATTATGCATGTGGTTCTCAATACATAATTTTGTCTTTCTTGCTTTAGTTTAACTTAGCTTGTTAAGTTGTACAATACATGGAAGTGAATGAACTACCTATACTATACTATGCATGTGTATGTATGTACATAGAAATTAATTTGTTTATATATATATACAAAGGTTTTTGTTGTCTAGATGTTAGTATTTTGAGGTATATTGCAGGTTTTCTTTATCGTGGTACAATAGGTTCTTTTGATATTAAAAAAAATAAATTGTGAAATTATATCGGTTTTTAATGAAACCGATATAACAAACCAATTATATATTTTTTATATCGGTTATTCTTAATCAATTATATCGGTTATAATTTAACCGATATAATAAACCATATGAAGCCGATATAACAAACCAATTACATATTTTTTATATCGGTTATTCTTAATCAATTATATTGGTTATTATGAAACCGATATAAAAAACCATATGAAACCGATATAACATATATTAATTATGTCGGTTTGGCTATAAGTTATATCGGTTTTACAATAATTTATGATATAAATACATATGATGTTACATCGCTTTAGGCTTAACCGATATGAAATATTACATTTATTATATCGGTTCCGTTTAACATTTATTATATCGGTTCCGTTTATCTTTTATATCGGGGGTACTTATATCGGTTTGAAATTCACGCAAAAACCGATATAATAGGTCTTTTATATCGGTTTTTAGCCGATATAAAAACCCTTTTTTCTAGTAGTGAACCTGCATAATCATACTGATATAACTATGAAACACATACAATGATTATGAGGAATGTATGAGGTTCCAAAAGAAAATCAATCCATTTAAAAACATATGATAGGAACATGCATTATGATACCAAAGAAAATAAAATCCAAAACCATAACATTTAATCTTTAGAAAAATTTAACTTACAAAGGCATAATGAATGTTATGAGGAAGAATGCAATCACCAAATGAATTCAATCATCAAAATAAGCGATTATAATCTAAACTGATGAATTGGGTACATTGCATTCCAAACAAGTCATCAAGATAGGAAATTTACAAATAAAGGAGCATATGACTTGCAAAATCATCACACAAAAGAGAAACACAATACAGAGCATAGTGATGATCAAAGATAAAAACATCCATATCTTAGAAAAATACCAGAACTAAAAACTCATGGATGTGGCAATATGAGAAATACATAAAGATGTACCCATAAAAGTTAATGCATTCTCAATTAAAAATTGTTCTATTTTAAAAAAAAAACTTAAAAACAAATATTCATCATATTCATATATGTGTCTCTATGATCCTCAAATATGGATTCTCATTTGATCAACTTAAAGATGTCTACTCCCCCTTAACATCATTCTCTTCTTTTTGTCAATATGATGACAATGAATATACCGATGTAATGCATGAAGAAGATGTAAGGCATGAAACTATGGAGTTCTCAAATATAGCAATTAAAGCTTACAATGATAAAACTTCTCAAGATGTTACTAATCTTGGAAAGACATAATGATGAATAGATGAGTACCAATTGAAAATCTCATTTTGAAAGCATGTATCTAAACATGGCCTAAAATGAAAATCAATTGCATAATTTTCCATTTAAGTAATAACTTAAAATCAATGGAAATTCATTTTTCAAATCATATTTATTTTCAAAAAGACAAAACGACTGATTTAAAAAATATGAGATGGGACATCAATATCACATCTCATTCAATTTTGCATTTTAGAAAATATACCTATCAAGAACATATGCAAAATAAATTGTTGATTCCAAAACATAGACAAGATCGAAAGATATTTACATGTAATGGAGGACAACAACTTGAGAATCAACCAAGTATATGAATCATGTTTCTTGTTGGTGAGGATATAAGCATCAGAGAAGTGTTTTACGTGATCACACAAAATTACAGGTCAGTTCCATAGCTACCACACATGGAATTACGCTTGGCAAACCCTACACGTGAGGAGTCTCCCGTCTCCTCCCACTCTCTTAGCCAACAAGTGAGGAGTCTCCCGTCTCCTCCTGTTTCCTCCCTTAAACGTTAATGTTCGAATGATTCAAATAGATATACCAATATGAGTGCAGCTTGGAATGAATCAATTCCATAATGATGTACATGTTAAGGATAGAACCAAAAAAAAAAATCATCGATTGTTAAATAAATTTTTTTTAAATGCTAAAACTCTGAACTGGTTTTGAAATCATGTAACTAATAAATATGTTTCAAAACAGAAAAATCCATGAGAATAGTGGTATTAATCATAGCATAAGCATGTTTAACTCTTGAAAATCATATGCTATGAGAAATATCATCATTTCTTATGCTTTATGAAATGAAGTTCAACTATCATGAAGCCAACCTCTTCCAGAAAAAACATTCATAATTTAGAGGAGGCAAACATGAGAGATAAGATGCTAAAGTGAAATTTCAATTCAATGTTCACAAGATTTGTCACATTTTAAGACATACCAAACAAATAGAAAACCATGAAAAGAACATGGATGTGACAAACACAAAATTCACTAAGCATCATGAATATTCATCACTTATAAAAATATAAGTTGAATGCATCATGATGAATATAAGAAATTGCATAAAAATAAGATTGGGTGTTGTGTGCAATTTCCAAGGTGTAAAACATATGAACTCAACAAATATAACATCCATCAAATAATAGTTATGATCATAATGAACAAGAAATGGATTTGAAAAGATTCATATGAGCAACAACACACTTATGAAAATTGAAACATGTACAAAGATGAAATCATAAACATGGATCAATTAACATAACCATCCTCATTAAATAAAGACTAACAAGCACAAGGATGGATTTTATAGTTCTTAGTATGGAGTTAACAAAAGAAAAACAACACAACCATACATAGAACCATTTAGCATTTGCATATAGAGGGTCATATCATCGACAAATAATTTCTTTACCCTTGCAAATGTACCTACATACATGAAATAAGGAAAATACCTTTTATAAGTACCTGTTAACAAAAGAAATCGAAAATGAAATACATAACAGGGAATCATGTATGGTAGTAGCCTCTAACAGTTTAAGGCCATGAAGAAAAACGATCATGGATACCAATTGGAATAAGAAATACCAATTGAGATTCAAGGATAAGACTATTAGCTCAATCACTCTAAAATGGAGTTAAAAGGAATATAACTACTAGGATTAATCCAAATTAGAGCTATCCATGATGTTATGGGGTTAACTGATCATAGCATCAATCAATATAACTAAGAAAATCATATGCTATGAATATTTTGAAATCATTTCATCCATTCATAAAATATAACTATCATGTACAAGATGAATGAGATGGAATGAAGTTCAAACATGAAGCCTACCTTAACCATTAACAAACCAAGATTATGAACACATGAGTATGGTGGTTATGAAATTTTATAAGAGCATGAGAGGTGGCAATCATGAAAATTATGATGCTAATAGAAAGTGACATGGAATAAAAACATATTACTATCAAGATCAATCCAATGTATACAAGGTTTATCACATTTTCAAGATATGACATCAATTGGATATGACAAAAATCGAAAATGATACCAATTGAATATAGAACAAGATTAAGAGCAAAGATGTGATAAAAATAAAATTCCATCAAGCATCATAAATTGATATTCATCACTTTTAATGATATAACTAATGACCATAGTGATGAACATTCTAAATTGCATGAAATGTCTCTTGGTGATACATGCAATTTGAAAGTGTCAAATCGTATGAATTCAACAACTATAAAATTCATCAAACAATAGGTATAACTATGAAATACAAGGAATGGATTTCAAAGAGGTTCATATGATCAAGATCACTACTATGAAGTTGAAACATGTATAAGGATGACATCACTTAGAGAATATACAAGAATCAACATCATAACCATCCATTTCAAAAAAGTAATGACTAGAAAGCATAAAGGATGGGTTTGGGAGTTCTAGTATGGTATCCACAAATGTAACTTAAGAGCACGACCATACAAGGAACTATTAGACATTTACAGAAAAGATGATTAAATGAAATCAAAATCTAACAAAATAATCTCCATTTTAGCAAATGTACTAAAAGAATCATGAAAAATTATCATTATGCATTAAAAAAATGCACAAGACTAAGTATAGATTTCAAATTCTATTTCATGATCCACAAAACATACAAATCAATTTGCTCATAAAAGGAATATAACTACAAGAGCTCAAACAAATTGACTTGAATAAGTATGACTTGATATCAATTGGAAAATACATTCAGATAAAATGTATAACTATAAGGCTCTAACCAATTGAATTTCAAGTATATCAACAAATTTGACTTTCATATAAAGATTCTAACTTAGTAAGCATATAATGAAAATCAATTTTGATCATATCTCATCAATGAGGCATAATCATTTTTCAACTTGCATTTTTAAAATATATGACTTATTTGAAACACATACAGGCTAATTTTTCAAAAGAATAATTTTCCATATGAAAATATAACTTGGAAATCTATGGAAAAACTAAATTGTTTTAAATCATTTGTCTTTCAAAAAAAATCTTACTTATGACAAACAAACAAATGAATTTACAACTACAATTGATCATGAATAATCTAGCTAAGAGGGCTTATGAAATCATAATCAATTGATCATGTATAGAAATGCAATGAAAGAGATATAACTCAAAGAGAGCAAAAAGAAAATCTAACATGATGAAATTTTAATCAAATGATTTTGAAAACCATGTTATGAAACAAGAGAAGTACATGAAAACAAAATCAATTGATCATAAGTAAACAATGCATTTTAAGAAATGTAGTTCTATATAAACAGAAATGCAAATTGTTTGTAATAACCAAACATTTCCAAAAAGACAAGGAAATGCTTTTATTGACAATGCTTTTGAAACTCAAAAGTTTTAAGAGCATTTGTCAAAATATAACTTGAAACCAATTGGAAAATGCGTTTATTCAAAAACACATTTATTTTGAGAAATATACCTGTAGATAGATAACCAATTGAGTTTCGAGTATATTACAAGAATTGAATTTCTCATATAAGAGATTAAATATAAAAAGAGAAACAAATTCAATTCTCATAACTTTCAACTTGTTCTTTAAACAATATAACTATTAGAAACAAATACAAGTTGAGAATAATTTTCCATTTCAAAACAAAAATATATGGAGTTTTTTTTTAAAATATCTATTTTTTTAAATATAACTTATGAAATTCATTAATTTTTGAAAAACAGGGGATGTACCATTAATTGATCATGGATAGAAAATCTTTTAAGTCCATAATTAATTGAAGCACATTAAAAGAGCATTGAAATGCATTTTCATAGATATAACAATATGAATACAAAATGCACATCAATAAGATGCAATCAAGTGATTTTGTGAACCAAAAGATATAACTATAAAAGTTTATGAGAACAAAATCAATTCACTACAAATATTTTCGCATTAAAACAAATGTAACTATATAACCTCAAAATGCAAAAGTTCATAGACCAACAATATGAAATAATTGAAAAGAAATAGGTTGGTCCAAAAGGGTTCAAGATCTTAGGTCTTTCTAACAATCTTCCTTTGAAAAACATCCTAAGGTCTTGGATGGTTTGTCCTTGAGGTCCCTCCGATACATGAGGTCCCTCTAAGGAATTGGCACTAGCAATGAAACAAGATCAACTCCGGGTTGTTAAGCCTTTATGGAGTAACTTGCTCTGATACCAAATGAAAGTGCAGCTAGGGCCAATGAAAGTGTCCTAGGGGGGGGGGGGGTGAATAGGACTAATGGAATTCTTTTCCCAATTAAAACATCTTAGTCCAATTTTAATCCCAAATAGGAACAATAACATAATGAACACAAATAAAAAATACAACTTATGCGGAATATGTATTCAATGTATGAGTGCTTAAACAATCAAAGATAAGACAATTAATTTCATATTAGTAAGCACAAGTGTGAGTACAACACTCTTCACAAATTCACTTATGATATATATCAATGTGCTCAAATGAATATTTGTCAAAGTGTGTGTGCTAAACAAGTTTTGATTTACCAATATGATCAATGTTGTTTTCGCATAAGTGGATGTGTGTCAATTAAACTAAATATCATTCATATCGTTCTCCACAACATATAGATATATAAATCAAGCACAAGAGATAGAGATAGAGAAATTGACACAAGGGATTTATAGTGGTTCAGTCACACAGACCTACATCCACTCTCAAGGGTCACACAGTCCCCTGGTTCCACTATGAAGAATCAAACTATACAAGTACTGATTCTA
This sequence comes from Litsea cubeba, assembly GCA_012931725.1. NCBI lineage: Eukaryota > Viridiplantae > Streptophyta > Magnoliopsida > Laurales > Lauraceae > Litsea > Litsea cubeba. The sequence goes on from WHSA01001184.1 coordinate 194,183, forward strand.
CATAAATTTTGTTCACGAGGTTCGACCACACAGATCTACTCCCCCTTTTTGTTCATGAGGTTCGATCACAAAGATCTACTCCCCGCACACAACTTTTAGAGTGGTTGAATCACACAAACAATCCACTATCACAATTTTTAAAGTGGTTGAATCACGCAGAAACAATCCACTATCACAAAGATATAATTTGAATGGAGGGCGAAGAACACTTGCCACTTTTTGACAAAGTCCGGAGGTTGCCACTTGCCTCTTTGACGAAGTCCGGAGGATGCACTTCGAAACTTGTCACCGCAGCTCCAAGCTTTGATGCCTCTTGCAATGCTTCCTTGATGTTGATGATGATGCTCCAATGTTGTGCTCAGTCAAGGAAGAGGTCTTTGGTCTAGGGATTTGGATAATAAACTATGATAGCTCAAGTTCTTCCCTAGGCAATATTGTCTCCACACATCACACTTTTCTTAAGCTAAAGAAGCTCTTAGATTTGACAAACCAAGCTCATAGTGTGTGTGGAATGATCTATGAGAGCTCTAATATGATACACAATGGTTAGGACATGAGCTCTCATGATCTTGGAGGCCTTGGGAATGATTTTCCAAACCTTAGGGATGATTTGGGGCATTTTTCTATTTATAGAAAGCTTTCCAACGGTCATAAAATGGCTAGTGAACAGTGAATAGTGAATAGTGTTACTGTTCAAACGGCTAGTGAACAGTGAACAGTGAATAGTGATGTTACTGTTCAAACGGCTAGTGAACAGTGAATAGTGTTATTGTTCAAACGGCTAGTGAATAGTGAACAGTGAACAATGAATAGTGAATAGTGATGTTACTGTTCATGCGGCTAGCCGCGAGGTAACCGAAAAAACCATTTTAAGAGAGTTTTTGCTCTTTGGAAAATTAATCGCGAGGTGACCGAAAACCATGGCGGTTAGCCAACTTCTGAGGCCGGTTTTGAGTCTTGAAAAAGCTGAAAAACAATCTCTAAAACCCTATTAAATAAGCCATTAAACTAAGGGTTTTTAGGGCCATGTATTGGTTGGTTTGGAATCCCATTTACCTGAATAGGTTGGCACATATATGGACGTCTTCCTTTATGAATCCGAGCCTTCAAAGACTTGATCTTTTGCCTTCAAACTTGATCTTCCTTGAGAGATTTTGAGAGGCAAGGTCTTGGATTCTTTGACATGGAATTGACAATACAAAAATAAGTGCTCATAGGAATGTGGCACTAACACAGGGGACCCACACTTGAACTAGTCGAGAGTCGGCTCTGATACCATCATGTCACGTCCCCCGAACCCGACTAAAGAATAAACCGGATCCGGAGAGTGAAATTTAGGAGTAATTAAAATTTTTGTCCTTTGGGCCCACGGATCGTAAGTCCGCGGTGAGGATAGAATATTTCAAACCTCATATAATAAAATAAACATTGAGTTCATAGAACTCTAGGCCTATGGAATATCAGTCAATGAATAATAACTTCATTAGATTAAAGTTGCATAAAAGAATATAAACAAACTAGTCAAAGAGTTAGTCATTGCATTGGCCAACCCAATAAACAAGGCCAATTAAAAGAACTGAAGTCAATAAAGTAAAAGGTCTAACGAGAGAAATAATAAAAGAATAAATCTAAATGAATCGCAATGTATCTCTCTTGTGCCAGGAAGTGATGACACTACTCTACGTCATCGGCATGCACTCTCGTGCCTCCTATGCTACTTGGAGATCCTCTGGGATCTCCTCACCGGCCTGCTCCTCGTAGTAGTACTCACCTGAGGTGTCTGCACACCAAGGAACAGAGTCAACGACATGTTGAGCAATAGATAAGCAATGCATAATAAACATGACATGCATCAAATGTAGAAGAATGACAAGTACATGATTATCTAAATACAAGGTAACCGAAGCTAGGCATAAAGCAAGATTAATAATCCATAGAAACAATAACAGGAATCCTAGCAACCATTTAACAATAACCACTATCCATGCAATGCAAAACAAGAACAAGAGGGAGACTCCGAGGATGTCCACTGCCATCTCCCGGGGTACCAGTAACAATCCAATCCGGACTACGGATACCAAAGTCCGGCTCCAGTAGGATCCTAGCTCCCGGTCCTGGGAATAGTAGGACGGTCCTAGCCCACTCCAAGCTATTCAACTCCATGGACGCTGTCCAAAGCCGACTGCCCACCCCGACAACCGAGTAAATGGTTCGTCATTAAAACCCCAAACTGCAGATGGCCATGATATGCAAACAATAATAGAGTGGTTCTGACACAAGGACAAACATGACAAGCAAGTCTGGCTAGTTTCATGTACAAGACAAGATCTTAGGGATTATCTCATTCAAGACAATACAAGACAAGTGATCCACGTGATAATCCCTTTCATTGCTAGCCAGTCATGTTTATCAATATAAGACACAGGCTCCTAACTATACTCTAAGGCAGGTCCAAGTCATAAATTCTATAAGAATTTACGTTTCATATTTTGTTAAGTGTTTTATGTCAAGAGAGTGTACAAGGAATGTTATCAACGGATACAAGTCACAAGTCAAGGAAGAATTACAATCCAATCCTAGGCAAGTGGTGTCATCCATGTACCCCACGTGTTCTAACAGAGTACGTGTGGAAATTGGATCAATGATGCTCTTAGGGAAATTCCTTGGTGTACAATCATGTTAAGCATCCATTGAGACAATTAAATACGTATTCGGTTAGACCATGCATAATACACGAATACGTAGACAACCCATCAAAATCACACCAAGCCACGTGTTTTGATTTTAATCCCATTTATGGTCATGTGATAATAGGTTAGAGGTTTCCGGCAACTAGGTCCCAAAATCCTAGGTTTCAATCATAGTCCAAAACAACAAGGCAAAATGGCCAATTTCGGCTAACCCTCATGATGGTGTCTGTTGACCGACGTGATGGTCTCGGTTGACCGACACGAACCGAGGGCTAACCGAAGGAACAGAAGCCAATTTTTTCTCTGTGGTTTTGGAACCGCGATCAGTGTCGGCTGACCGATCTGATGGTTGTAGGTTGGCCGACGTGAAGGTTGTCGGCTGACCGGCGTTCAAAAGGCCAAAATATGGCTCTCTGGTTTTCTGACTGACACGAGGCTCGGTTGACCGACACTGAACCGAAGGCTAACCGACAGTATGAAATTCGTACAGGTTCAGGCCATTTCTAAACACTTCCTTCCCCAATTTGTTTTTCCTCCATTCCCAAGCCTACCAAAAGGCTATAACCTGCATAAAAATAGAGCCTCCTGCTCTCCCCAATAATCCATTCCATTCCATTCCATTGAATCAAATTGAACAAATTCTAAGCAACCTAATATCATCAATTTATTCAAAAATCTAACCTAGCACATAACTTCCAATTAAAATCAGAACAGGCTTGGAATTAAGGGAAATCTATCAAGAATCATAGCCAATCAAATGAAAACAAACATACATGCTTAAAAATACAATGCAGATCTACTTGCCTCAACCAAGAAGAAGATTGAAAATGGGCAAAACTTGAGGAGAAGCCTTTCTACCCCGAAATCCACGATCTAACCCGATAAAACGAAATCTAGGAAGCCAAGAAGAAGAAAGGAAGGGAAAGAATTAAGATCAGACCTAATCTTACCAAAGAAATGATAAAGTGAAAATATGAGATTATGAGAAGTCTTACCAAATTGTTACCGGAAGAAAGAGGGGATCGCAACGATGAAGATAAGCGGTTCGGATCACGGAGTTGATCTCCCCGGGCTAGAGTTCCGGGCTTGAAAAGAGAAGAGGTATGTAAGATCCCGACCCCAATCCTTTTTGTTTAGCATTGTTTTAATCGTGGTTTAACTTTTTAAGCGAGATTTGATTTAGTTTGATCTTGTTTTCGAGCTTGACCGGATTTTTCCTTGCCTTGGAGATTTTGAAGACCGTTGACTTTAGTTTGACCCGGTCCTTAGGATTTGTATTTTTATGGGAAATTACTTCGGATTTCTAAAAATTCTGGGTTTGGGGTATTTCGACTTATTTTACGAAGTTTAACAACTTTCATATTTTAACCATTTTGATTTGATGCTCAAAAATCGCGTTTTTCGAGGAAAAATGGCAATTTCACTAAATCTGTCCATGAATTTCGAAAATTTCAGAAATTGGGGAAAATACACTTTTGGAAAGTAGAAATTTCGACGATCGTTTTTCTCTTCTTCGTCGTTTTCATCCGGGGCCCGCTTATATCACTTTTAGCTTGATGAAGACCGGGGCCCACAAGACCCATTCTATAAGAGGGGAACCCCTCTCTTCTTCTCTTCATTCGATCCCAGCAACTTTTCTTGGCTAGGGTTTTTGCTCTTCTCCCTTCTCACTCTCTCTCATCTGGAACTCTCACTTGGTGGGGTATTCTTAGAGGATTGATCTCCTCAATCTCTTCCTCCCTCTTCAAGCTTCCCCTAGACACCATTTTTGAGATATTTGAGCTAGGAGAAGCCCTCCATCCAAGCCTCTCTTCTTTGTTAGGACTTCTCAAGGTTAGCAATGGTTTTCATTTCTTTAAATCTTTGTTTTCCTCCTCATTTGGAGTGTTTTAATCCCATTTGTTATGGGTTTTCATGGAATTTCGGAAATGGATTTGTTTTCTAGGGTTTTCCATGAGCTATTTGGGGGTTTTATGATTTTGGGAGCTTGAGGCCATTAGAGGACTTTCATAGAGTGTCTTCATCTTCTCTTGACTCAAGGCAAGTAGATTTCCAATTAATATGATGGTTTCTCTCATTTGGTACCATTTCATGGATTTTCTTCTTATGTGCTAATCTTTCTTTTGATCATGGATTTACTTTGATAGAATGAACCATTGTTACATTGATTTCCATTCATGTTATTGCTTTACAATGCATGGGAGGTTTGTTTTTACTTGGTCATTTAGAAAAAAATTGGACTATCTTGTATTAGGAGTTGGGTCTAAGGAAAAACTTTGATTTGAAAGTATTGTGGTTGCTTTAATGGATTGTTTAAGGATGGTGATTTGATGAGTTTGGAAGGTCAAGGAAGGGCCCAAAGGATCTAGGATCATTGTGTGAAAGGTTGGGATTGGAAAGGATTGAAAAAGGATTGAAGAATCAGAAAAAAATGCAAAGAAATGGAAGATGTGCAGACTCGGGCTGGACTGGGCAGGCCCAGTCCGCTCGAGCGACCCAGTGGGTCGCTCGAGCGGACCAGGCACTGTCTGGGTCCGCTCGAGCGACCCACTGGGTCGCTCGAGCGACCCAGCTTCTGTCTGGGTCCGCTCGAGCGGGCCTGGGTCCGCTCGAGCGAGCCCAGCTCGGTCTGGGCTCGGGTCTGGGCCTGTTTTGGGGGATTTTGTGGGCCAGTTTGTGGGGCTTCCTTGGGCTTTCTACAAGTCAGTTTTTGGGCCTGTTCAAGTCAGTTTTGGGCTGTTTAAAAATCTGTTTGTGGGCTTGATTAAAATCAGTTTTTGGGCTGTTTAAAAATCTGTTCGTGGGCTTGATTCAAATCAGTTTGGGCTGTTTAAAAATCTGTTCGTGGGCCTGTTTTAAGTTTGGTTTTGGGGCTATTTTAAAACTGTCATTGGCCCATTTCAGATCTGACATTGGGTCATTTTAGGGCCTGACATTGGGCTGTTTTTAAGTTGTTTGTGGGCCAATAAATGTGTAGCTTTGGGTTGTTTTAAAAGTTTGTTTTGTGGGCCTGTTCGAAGTTCGTTTGGACTGTTTTTAAGAATGGTTTTGAAGGCCACTTAAGGATTAGTTTTGGACTGTTTTTAAAAATCAGTTTTATGGGCCATCTTAAGATTAGTTTTTGGCTGTTTTGAGAACTCGTTTTGTGGGCCATTTAAGAGTAGTTTTGGACTGTCATTTGGGACTGTTTTGGACTCGGTTTAAGGTCGACTATGGGCCTGTTTTAATGAGATTTGGGATTTGTTTGTGATGCTCGGAAATTTGTGAAATGGGAATGATGTGAGAATGAGTGCATGTGAAATTACCTGGGAACCGTTCGGGTCTTGATGCGCACTTTATCATTTAAATATTATGGATTTTCATTGGCATCAAACGCACTTTTTATTAATTAATGTTTAAAGGTTAAATGTGCATTGAGATGGTTCCTTGGTAGGTCATTAGGTCATTCTCCACTATCCATTCCATTTCAAGTCAGATCATGTATTCGTATTTGTATTTCGTATTTGCATTCTTTGGTGAACTAATTCAAATAGCATCGATGATTTGTTATAAAATCATGTGGCTTTCCACGTTCGAAAGGATTGACCGTATGATTTTATACAAATCACCTTGATGCGTATTTGAACGGTTTACCCGAGTTATTCGTATGTTTTCTCCGATTCGATTTGAAAAGAGATTTGGAGTATGTTTGTCACATTCGGGATTTCTTCGATGAAACCACTATTTGTTAAGATTAGTATTTTGAAAACAAACCCCGAGGCAAGACGGGGCCAGAGCTTTGTGGTGCGAGCCCCTGAGCCAAAGGGATTAGTACTCTGTTAGATTTGTATCCGTTCGAGTTTTGAAAACTAAAGGCACCACTAGTCTTAGGTCACCTTGTCGGACTGATCATCCGGCTTGGGGTCTTTACTTTGTTTCCCAGCTGCAGCTTGGATTTTGTTTGTACCGACCATGGCAACGGTAATTATCTGCCGGTCCCATTTGTATGGCTACGGTTCGGATACTTTTGATTTGCCGGTCCCATTTTTATGGCTACGGTTCTGATCCTTTGTTTGGTACCACGTTTAGTGGCTACACTTTGTTTGCTCTTATTACTTCGGTGATAGGAGGATTTAGCTATTTGTGGTCGCCTAGGTTTTATCCGTATATTACTTTAGTTTATGATTATTGTCGGTTATGCTTTCTATGCTTTGATTTGTTTAATGTTTACGATATCGACCTTTATCGTATTGTTTCTACTCTTCAGTTTTTAAATGTATTTCTAATTATTAAATGCCTTACTTAGGTGGTTATCTTTTCGAGACATTTATGCTTTAGAGATTGCTCGTTTATTCGTCTTGATATTTATGTTTGGACTTTCGATTGATTTAGCATGTTTTATCGTCATTATTGTTTAGACTTGTTATTCGGTTTTTCGATGATTTCGTCTGGTTTTATATATGTTCTTTTGTTCATATTATTTGTTGATTTGCTTGCCAGACCGTCGTGTCTGACCCCCTTTTGTTTGGTGCCAGTTCTTCTCTTTTCGGTTTGTAGGTGTTTGATCAGAGGAGGCGGTGGGACCGCTGGTCTGACGTGAGAGGCTGTCCGTTGATATCACTTAGATGTCAAGTTTGGCACCGGAGTTCGTATCTAACTTTGGGGTAGTATTTCTGTTTAGTTGGATATTGTTGTATGGCTTTATCAGCCTTTTTCTTTTGGGTTTGTAATTAAGACACTTGTTAATTGTAATTTGAATATGGGAAATAATAGATTTGTTACTACCAGCTCAGTGTGTTTTGATCTATGACTCGTGCCAGTCTTTTTATGAGATGGCTTTATGATATTGGTTGTGTACGACACGGAACCCGATGGCCACGGATTCCGAGTCGTAACACCTTGGTTAGCTTCCGCGAAAAATACACTCTGATTATGTTGGGATGTGATTATCCTCATTCACGCGGATCTTGGGAACTATACAAAAAGTTTCAAATTATTCCAAAATTTCGCACCCCGAGATCGGTTCGCTGCAGGTCCCGGTTTCGGGGCGTGACAGGTTTGGTATCAGAGCTGGTCAGTTTCTAGGAAATAAAATACTCTAGAGACATTAAGACGTGTGGTGAGGACTCGTTAGATTGTGTCGATTTGTTTTCCCGTGTCTTTGTTTCGTTGGATTTGAGTCGGCTTTTCTTTCAGTTCGGGAGATTTTGCTTGTCTTTTCTTTTAGTTCGTGTTGTTAGGAGATTTGGATGGCCAAATTTCCTCCTTAGTGGTGGAGAATTTAAAATCTCCATACTCTTGTTCAGTGTCTTTTATCTTTGCTTGTGTCGGAGACTGAGAACCTCTTGGATTTAGTATGTTGTTTTCGGAGAACATCAGCAGACCTTCAGCCTTCAGCATCTTCAATGTGGTTATTGAGAGAAGATTTGTGCATTTGCCCGTCAGAGTTGGACTCGAGCAGTAGTTGAAGATCCCCTTTCAGCTAATTGAAGACCGTCATGCAGCGTACCAAGGTGAGTGAATGTGGATTTTGGGCGAACTCAGACTATCTTTCCGAGATGAAGGACTGCAAAAGGATGGTTTTGGTTGAGAATTTTGGTGACTTGTAGCGTAGCCGGTGTAGTTGATTCAGCAAGGGAGTACCTCGGTGGTTTGGACGTTCATTTCTTATTTAAAATGATTTTTCTTGATGTTTTCATCTTTGACATGTTTTCATTGATATCTATGGTTTATCCTTATAGAGTTTAAAAATGGATTTATGTTTCTTCTTTGAGGCTTATTTTGAATTAAAAACTATGTTATTATACTCTTTTCATAAGTCACATGAGTTCGTTTTCATAAGGATTTGTGTTTCGAATTTTTGTTTAATCTTCATAAGATATTATCTTGTAATGACCTTAGAATTTCGCTCTTGTTTAGTTTTCTTAAATGTTGATACTTACATTTCAAAACCTTAAGGATTTCAAAACTTTGTATGTGTTTGGCTTGAAATGGATTTTAACAAAGTTTAATGTATAGTCATACCATATGAATTTGATTTCTTTTTGAGATCTTGATTTAAAATTGTTGAGTATTTCAAGGATTTGTTGAGTCATGAAAACATGAATTTCGAAAATGAATAACGTTGTTTCATGTTCAAAACTTTGGAAAACCTCATCTTTTGAGCTTTATTCGATGATTTGGAAGTTCAATTTTTACTATGATTTGAAATGATAAAATTTAGCTAAATAATTGTTTTAGTCATCATGTTTAAAATTTTAAGATTTGTTTTGCATCGAATGGAAGGAGTTGTAGTAGTATAGTTGGAGTTTGGAGGTGTATGGATTGAAGGGTGGATGGATGTCAGGATGTGTGCTAGTTCAGTTGAAGACAAAATTGGGTCTACGAGAGGATCAACATCATTCAAGACATGGATTGAAAGTTTCAGATGTCGATGGTAGAAGACTTGAAGAACGAGATCCGAAGAGGCAAGCGTCGGGAGCACCGTGTACAGCTTGAAGGACTTAAGGCACAGGAATTCCAAGTGATAGAAGGAGACAGAATTTGCAGTTCTTTGGACCGACGGTCGCTGACGGAATAAGCAAAAGAATTGATCCAGTGCAGGAACAACAGATGACACCAAGGATGATTGGATGAATTGTTGGACACCAGTTTGGTCAGAGAAGTTTGTTTCCGAGCAGATATGTAGAATAGTGTGAAGCATTCAACCGAATCAGAATGTGGTGGACCGTGCATCTCAACGTTAGGATTGGCCAGAGGTTGTCTCTCAGTCACCGAAGTCTAGCATAGGGTGTCTGTGTTTTCGTTTGTCTTTTTGGGTTTTGGATTTCGATTTGGTTTAAGCCATTTGGAGGACCAAATGGATTCTAAGGGGGGGAGGATGTAAGATCCCGACCCCAATCCTTTTTGTTTAGCATTGTTTTAATCGTGGTTTAACTTTTTAAGCGAGATTTGATTTAGTTTGATCTTGTTTTCGAGCTTGACCGGATTTTTCCTTGCCTTGGAGATTTTGAAGACCGTTGACTTTAGTTTGACCCGGTCCTTAGGATTTGTATTTTTATGGGAAATTACTTCGGATTTCTAAAAATTCTGGGTTTGGGGTATTTCGACTTATTTTACGAAGTTTAACAACTTTCATATTTTAACCATTTTGATTTGATGCTCAAAAATCGCGTTTTTCGAGGAAAAATGGCAATTTCACTAAATCTGTCCATGAATTTCGAAAATTTCAGAAATTGGGGAAAATACACTTTTTGGAAAGTAGAAATTTCGACGATCGTTTTTCTCTTCTTCGTCGTTTTCATCCGGGGCCCGCTTATATCACTTTTAGCTTGATGAAGACCGGGGCCCACAAGACCCATTCTATAAGAGGGGAACCCCTCTCTTCTTCTCTTCATTCGATCCCAGCAACTTTTCTTGGCTAGGGTTTTTGCTCTTCTCCCTTCTCACTCTCTCTCATCTGGAACTCTCACTTGGTGGGGTATTCTTAGAGGATTGATCTCCTCAATCTCTTCCTCCCTCTTCAAGCTTCCCCTAGACACCATTTTTGAGATATTTGAGCTAGGAGAAGCCCTCCATCCAAGCCTCTCTTCTTTGTTAGGACTTCTCAAGGTTAGCAATGGTTTTCATTTCTTTAAATCTTTGTTTTCCTCCTCATTTGGAGTGTTTTAATCCCATTTGTTATGGGTTTTCATGGAATTTCGGAAATGGATTTGTTTTCTAGGGTTTTCCATGAGCTATTTGGGGGTTTTATGATTTTGGGAGCTTGAGGCCATTAGAGGACTTTCATAGAGTGTCTTCATCTTCTCTTGACTCAAGGCAAGTAGATTTCCAATTAATATGATGGTTTCTCTCATTTGGTACCATTTCATGGATTTTCTTCTTATGTGCTAATCTTTCTTTGATCATGGATTTACTTTGATAGAATGAACCATTGTTACATTGATTTCCATTCATGTTATTGCTTTACAATGCATGGGAGGTTTGTTTTTACTTGGTCATTTAGAAAAAAATTGGACTATCTTGTATTAGGAGTTGGGTCTAAGGAAAAACTTTGATTTTGAAAGTATTGTGGTTGCTTTAATGGATTGTTTAAGGATGGTGATTTGATGAGTTTGGAAGGTCAAGGAAGGGCCCAAAGGATCTAGGATCATTGTGTGAAAGGTTGGGATTGGAAAGGATTGAAAAAGGATTGAAGAATCAGAAAAAAATGCAAAGAAATGGAAGATGTGCAGACTCGGGCTGGACTGGGCAGGCCCAGTCCGCTCGAGCGACCCAGTGGGTCGCTCGAGCGGACCAGGCACTGTCTGGGTCCGCTCGAGCGACCCACTGGGTCGCTCGAGCGACCCAGCTTCTGTCTGGGTCCGCTCGAGCGGGCCTGGGTCCGCTCGAGCGAGCCCAGCTCGGTCTGGGCTCGGGTCTGGGCCTGTTTTGGGGGATTTTGTGGGCCAGTTTGCGGGGCTTCCTTGGGCTTTCTACAAGTCAGTTTTTGGGCCTGTTCAAGTCAGTTTTGGGCTGTTTAAAAATCTGTTTGTGGGCTTGATTAAAATCAGTTTTTGGGCTGTTTAAAAATCTGTTCGTGGGCTTGATTCAAATCAGTTTGGGCTGTTTAAAAATCTGTTCGTGGGCCTGTTTTAAGTTTGGTTTTGGGGCTATTTTAAAACTGTTATTGGCCCATTTCAGATCTGACATTGGGTCATTTTAGGGCCTGACATTGGGCTGTTTTTAAGTTGTTTGTGGGCCAATAAATGTGTAGCTTTGGGTTGTTTTAAAAGTTTGTTTTGTGGGCCTGTTCGAAGTTCGTTTGGACTGTTTTTAAGAATGGTTTTGAAGGCCACTTAAGGATTAGTTTTGGACTGTTTTTAAAAATCAGTTTTATGGGCCATCTTAAGATTAGTTTTTGGCTGTTTTGAGAACTCGTTTTGTGGGCCATTTAAGAGTAGTTTTGGACTGTCATTTGGGACTGTTTTGGACTCGGTTTAAGGTCGACTATGGGCCTGTTTTAATGAGATTTGGGATTTGTTTGTGATGCTCGGAAATTTGTGAAATGGGAATGATGTGAGAATGAGTGCATGTGAAATTACCTGGGAACCGTTCGGGTCTTGATGCGCACTTTATCATTTAAATATTATGGATTTTCATTGGCATCAAACGCACTTTTTATTAATTAATGTTTAAAGGTTAAATGTGCATTGAGATGGTTCCTTGGTAGGTCATTAGGTCATTCTCCACTATCCATTCCATTTCAAGTCAGATCATGTATTCGTATTTGTATTTCGTATTTGCATTCTTTGGTGAACTAATTCAAATAGCATCGATGATTTGTTATAAAATCATGTGGCTTTCCACGTTCGAAAGGATTGACCGTATGATTTTATACAAATCACCTTGATGCGTATTTGAACGGTTTACCCGAGTTATTCGTATGTTTTCTCCGATTCGATTTGAAAAGAGATTTGGAGTATGTTTGTCACATTCGGGATTTCTTCGATGAAACCACTATTTGTTAAGATTAGTATTTTGAAAACAAACCCCGAGGCAAGACGGGGCCAGAGCTTTGTGGTGCGAGCCCCTGAGCCAAAGGGATTAGTACTCTGTTAGATTTGTATCCGTTCGAGTTTTGAAAACTAAAGGCACCACTAGGCTTAGGTCACCTTGTCGGACTGATCATCCGGCTTGGGGTCTTTACTTTGTTTGCCAGCTGCAGCTTGGATTTTGTTTGTACCGACCATGGCAACGGTAATTATCTGCCGGTCCCATTTGTATGGCTACGGTTCGGATACTTTTGATTTGCCGGTCCCATTTTTATGGCTACGGTTCTGATCCTTTGTTTGGTACCACGTTTAGTGGCTACACTTTGTTTGCTCTTATTACTTCGGTGATAGGAGGATTTAGCTATTTGTGGTCGCCTAGGTTTTATCCGTATATTACTTTAGTTTATGATTATTGTCGGTTATGCTTTCTATGCTTTGATTTGTTTAATGTTTACGATATCGACCTTTATCGTATTGTTTCTACTCTTCAGTTTTTAAATGTATTTCTAATTATTAAATGCCTTACTTAGGTGGTTATCTTTTCGAGACATTTATGCTTTAGAGATTGCTCGTTTATTCGTCTTGATATTTATGTTTGGACTTTCGATTGATTTAGCATGTTTTATCGTCATTATTGTTTAGACTTGTTATTCGGTTTTTCGATGATTTCGTCTGGTTTTATATATGTTCTTTTGTTCATATTATTTGTTGATTTGCTTGCCAGACCGTCGTGTCTGACCCCCTTTTGTTTGGTGCCAGTTCTTCTCTTTTCGGTTTGTAGGTGTTTGATCAGAGGAGGCGGTGGGACCGCTGGTCTGACGTGAGAGGCTGTCCGTTGATATCACTTAGATGTCAAGTTTGGCACCGGAGTTCGTATCTAACTTTGGGGTAGTATTTCTGTTTAGTTGGATATTGTTGTATGGCTTTATCAGCCTTTTTCTTTTGGGTTTGTAATTAAGACACTTGTTAATTGTAATTTGAATATGGGAAATAATAGATTTGTTACTACCAGCTCAGTGTGTTTTGATCTATGACTCGTGCCAGTCTTTTTATGAGATGGCTTTATGATATTGGTTGTGTACGACACGGAACCCGATGGCCACGGATTCCGAGTCGTAACACCTTGGTTAGCTTCCGCGAAAAATACACTCTGATTATGTTGGGATGTGATTATCCTCATTCACGCGGATCTTGGGAACTATACAAAAAGTTTCAAATTATTCCAAAATTTCGCACCCCGAGATCGGTTCGCTGCAGGTCCCGGTTTCGGGGCGTGACAAGGTAGAAGGAAGGAAGTTGTTGCTCTCATTTAGTTGCAGAGGTAACGAATAAGGATTAGCGCTAATCCCTGAAGAAGAAAAGAACAAAAAGACTAATCTGCCCCCTAAGTGGGTTCGGTTAAAGAATGAACTACTTGAAGGGTTTCTGATCGACGGATCACGACGAGTCAAGAGACAAAAATGATCAGCACGACATGACCTTTCCAACGAACCCAAAATCACGGCGTTTGGAATATTTCAGAAAAACACTCAATTTTCCCTAGCAAACTACCCCCCTGCTATGATCAAACGAACTCGGAATCGAACGAAACTTCACAGATACTAATCTAATTCTAAAAGAAGCTCACTGAAGATTTAAACCCACTTAAATATCTAAAACACAATTAAATAAAATAATTAATAATAAATGGGTCAACAGGCCGGGTTATAGGCCCTACTAACCCAATAAGGTCACGGACCTTACAACTCTCACAAATAAAAAGAACATTTCGTCCCCCAAATGATTAAACATACCTCATCTGGAAAAAGATAAGGGTACGCCTTCTGAATCTGATCCTTCAGCTCCCACATAGCTTCCTCCGGGCTGTGGTTCTCCCACTATATCTGACCCACTGGATGGTCTTAGTACGCAACACTATCTCCTTAGTGTCAATGATCTGTGCTGGCCGTTCCACGTAGGTGACATCTGCCTGAGCTGAAGTAGCTCGTGCTGCAACACATGGGTGGGATCTGGAATATACTTCCGAAGCATTGAGACATGAAACACGTCGTGCACACCTTCTAGGTCCGGCGGTAGCACCAGATGATAAGCCACGTCTCCAATCCTGCTCTTGATCTCAAACGGTCCCACAAACCTTTTGGCAGGCTTCCCTTTCTACCCGAATTTGACAACACCTCTCATCGGAGGCACTTTCAGGAAAACCACATCCCCCACTTGGAATTCTAAAGGTCTCCATCTCTTATCTGCATAACTCTTTTAACGATCACATGACTCCTTCATTCGCATCTGAACAAGCCTGACCTTCTCACTGGAATCAGTAATCTTCGAGGGGCCAGAAAACTTCGAACTCTAACTTCCTCCCAACATGCCGGAGTCCTGCATCTTCTTCCATACAATGCCTCAAAATGGTGCCATACCTATACTTGAATGATAGCTGTTATTGTAGGAAAACTCACATAGAGGCAAACTCTCATCCCAACTCTCTTTGAAATCCAAAACACATGCTCTGAGGAGATCTTCCATTGTCTAAATGGTACGCTCTGACTGTCCATCTGTCTGAGGGTGGTAAGCTGTGCTGAACTTCAACTGGGTACCCATAGATGACTGGAAAGTAGACCAAAATCGAGAGACAAACTTAGTGTCTCGATCGGACACTATGGACTTAGGCACTCCATGTAGCTTGACTATATTGTCCCTATACATCTTAGTCATCTTATCCATAAATTGACCAGTCTTGAATGGCAGGAAATGAGTTGACTTAGTCAATCTATCCACAATCACCCAAATAGCATCATTACCTTTCTTGGTGTTCGGCAACCCTGACATGAAATCCATGGTAATATTCTCCCATTTCTACTGTGGAATCTCCAATAGGCTTCTTGTGCTCTGCCTTAATATGCTGACAAGACATGCATCTGGAAATGAATTCTGCTATCTCTTTCTTCATTTTCACCCACCAATAGTGATTCTTCAAATTCTGATACATTTTGGTGCTCCCCGGGTGAATAGAACATCTGGTGTGGTGCACATATGTCGTCAATTCTGACTTAATTTCTTGAACATCAGGCACACACAACCTATCCTTGCAGTACAGAACTCCATCAATCAATCTAAACTCTGGCTTGTCATACACATGATCAATGATTCTCTGCAACTCTGGATCATCCTTCTGAACTTCCTTGATCATGTTCACTATCTCAGGCTCCCAAACTCCTATAGTAGCAACTAGGACTTTCTCATTAACTGGCCAGACTTCCACATCCATATCTCTGAACTGCTCCATTCATCTCCATTCAGGCATTATACAACCACTGAATCCTGCCTTCCTACTAAGAGCATATGCTACAACATTCACCCTTCCAGGATGGTACTTGATCGGAAAATCATAATCGTTTATGTACTCCATCCATCTCCTTTGTCTGTTATTCAGATCACCTTGTGTAAACAGGTATTGCAGGCTCTTGTGATATGTGTGCACCTCAAATCTCTCTCCATACAAATAATGCCTCAACAACTTCAATGCAAACACCACTGCTGCTAGCTCCAAGTCATGTGTGGCATACTTCTTCTCATGATCCTTCAATTGCCTCGACCCATAAGCTATCACTTTCTCAGGGTAAAAATGGTAGAAACCACAGGATGCGTGTGAGGATTTCGTTACTCAGTAGGTTGATCTTTTAGTTTTGTTTCTAGCATTGTGATGCTAGCGTGGGGCATCTTGGAACTAACCTTGAAATTTTTATAGGAGTATGGCTGGTAGACACAACACCGAGGTGATGGTAGTTCTTCTCAGAATGGCGCTGAGAAACCAATTTCATCAGTTCATGGCAGCCTTTATTCAATCCCAAAGGACAAAAATTTTAATTAGTCCTAAATTTCACTCTCCGGATCTGATTTATTCTTTAATCAGGTTCGGGGGACGTGACATGATAGTATCAGTGCCGACTCTCAACTAGTTCGAGTGTGGGTCCCCGCCATGGTCTGGTGCAAGTGGGCGGGTTTCCATGTGGGCGGGCCAAGAATGCTGGCAGGCTACAGGGGCTGGCAGGCTACTGTACAGGGATGTGCAGCCCTATAAGGGGGTGCAATGTGACGCCCCGGAGTTCCACATCAACTATAGAGAGGAAAGTGATTGTGATTATATGTAGATCTCACACCCTTACCTTGCATGAGGCCTTTTGATGGGTTGAGACCCATCAGAAACAAAACCGTGAGGCCCGTGGGCCAAAGCGGACAATATCATGCATGGGTATAGGGTGGGGTGTTACAAATCATCAATTTATTCAAAAAACTAACCTAGCATATAATTTCCAATTAAAATCAAAACATGCTTGGAATTAGGGGAAATCGATCAAGAATCATAGCCAATCAAATGAAAACAAACATACATGCTTAAAAATACAATGCAGATCTACTTGCCTCAACCAAGCAGAAGATTCAAAATGGGCAAAACTTGAGGAGAAGCCTTTCTACCCCGAAATCCATGATCTAACCCGATAAAACGAAATCTAGGAAGCCAAGAAGAAGAAAGGAAGGAGAGAATTAAGATCAGACCTAATATAACCAAAGAAATGACAAAGTGAAAATATGAGATTGTGAGAAGTCTTACCAAATTGGTACTGGAAGAAAGAGGGGATCGCAACGATGAAAGGAAGCAGTTCGGATCATGGAGTTGATCTCTTCGGGCTAGAGTTCCGGGCTTGAAAAAAGAAGAGGAAGAAGGAAAGAAGTTACTACTCTCGTTCAGTTGCAGAGGTAATGAATAAGGATTAGGGCTAATCCCTATTAAGAAGAAGTGAAGAAGAAAAAGACTAATCTACCTCTTAAGTGGGTCTGATTAAAGAATGGACTACTTGAAGGGTTTCTGATCGACGGAGCGTAATGAGTCAAGAGATAAAAATGATCAGCACGACGAGACCTTTCCAACAAACCCAAAATCACAGCGTTTGGAATATTTTGGAAAAACACTCAATTTTTCTTAAATTGCAAACTACCCCCTTGCTATGATCAAACGAACTCGGAATCGAACGAAACTTCGCAAATACTAATCTAATGCTAAAAGAAACTCACTCAAGTTCTAAACCCACTTAAATATCTAAAATACAATAAAATAAAATAATTAATAATAAATGGGTCAACGGGTCGGGTTTTGGGCCCAACCGACCCAGTAAGGTCACGGACCTTACACATGGTAGCTGACGCAATGCAATTTGCTAAGCGCTGCCAATAATGCCAAGTTCATGGAGATTACATTCACATGCCTCTAGAATGGCTGCATTCTACACCAATCTCATGGCTTTTTGAAGCCTGGGTATGGACATCATTGGTCCTATTTCTTCCCTTTCAAGCAAAGGTCATCGCTTCATCTTCGCCGCTACTGGATTATTTCTCCAAGTGGTAAGAAGCATTTGCGCTCAGCGAAATGAAGACCTCATCAGTCCTTCAGTTCTTACATACCAACATCATTTATGGTTTCGGCTTACCCAAAAGATTCATCCATGATAACGGACCACAATTCCTGGATCATCAATTCTACATGTTTTGCGACAAATACAAAATCCAAAGTTGTCCTTCGACTCCATACAATTTGGCAGCAAACGGATTAGCAGAAGCCTTCAACAAGACACTCTGCAAAATTCTTAAGAAAATGGTCTCTAGTCACAAAAGAGACTGGAGTGACAAACTGTCTAAAGCTTTGTGGGCCTATCGAACCACCGTTCGAGGACCAACCCATAACACCATTCTCTTTGGTCTATGGATGCGAAGCTGTCGTACCCTTAGAGGTACAAATTCCTTCCCTGAGAATATCTTTACAAAATGACATGACTCAAGAAAGCAATGTGAGGTTATGACTTCATGAGCTGGACAATCTCGATAAGAGACGGCTCGAAGCTCGATAGAACATTGAACTTTACCAAGCACACATTGCCGAATCTTTTGACAAGAAGGTCAGGCAGCGCGCCTACAAAAAGGGTGACCTGGTTCTTGCAAGTGAAAAAACCAATGCTCTTTGCTCACAAGTCCAAAGGCAAGTTTGAGCCAAAATGGGAGGGACCCTAAGTCATTGACAAGGTCTTCTCCAACGGTGCATACGCCCACCTAAACATGGAAGGCGACATATGTATGCCGCCTATTAACGGTAAGTTCTTGAAGCGGTATTACCTTTAAAGACTTACCCAACTGGGTAAGAGCAATTCCTACTCGGCCAAAGCCTATTCCCAGGTACTCACTTGTCGAAACCCACTCCTTTTTAGAATTTTCATATCAGATGTTGAAATTTCTAGAAACTCAAAACAATGCTTACTTTCATCGTTTCATTGTTCACAAAATCCAAGTTTAGGAGCCTCTCCCGAACTTGAACCTAATTGGTTAAACCATCTTCTTCTTACACCAAATAGTTAAATAATTGTCAAAAGTTTGACAAAAGAAGAGTATGGATTGAGGGGGAGTGTAAATCTTCTAAGGTAGCATTAGTTTTGATCAAATTCACCCTTGTATTGGCTCTATACTGTTGACACCAAAAATGTCACTTTGCCTCTTCAAGATCCAAAGAGCTACATGAAGTCGCAACCTGCCATAAATAGGCAAGGCTACTTCTAAAAAATCAAATCTTGTCAGAATCAAACAAAAACTGCAAGATCCTTCAAGACAGTCAAAGGAGGAGTACATAAGAAGTTTCGGTCCATTTCAAAATCATTTGGCCTAACTTCGCTTCTCCGACAGCCGAAAAGGAGCTCTCGGCGGCGAAAGCATCGGAGACACCAAATCTTCGATCAGAGCCGATGGCAGGTCTCAAAATACATCCAGAAGGCTCCACGTCAAGTTCCGAGTCAAAACGACAACGTTTGACCCTATATCAATCCTCGAACAGCTAAATCAAGCCTCTCGGCAGCAAGAACCGCCGAGGCCATCACTCATCAGATAGAGCACATGGACGGCTTCAAAATGCTTACAAGGGGCTGCACGTCAAATTTCAGGTCATTTCGACAACATTTGACCATAGTTTGACGCTCGGAAGCCAAATCAGGCCTCTCGGCGGCAAAGCTCTCTGGGACCATGGTTTCCAAGACAGAGCCTATGGATCATCTTAAAATGACTCCAATGGGTTTCCCTGTCAAATTTCAAGTTAATCGGACATCGGTTGACTGCACATCAAACCGCGACATCTTCATCGCGACAAAAGCGAGTCTACTGGTGATAAGACCCCAAACGGCTTCAAAACTCAAACAAAAGCCTATGGTTGGTCTTATTTATTGCTCAGGAGGCTTCACACCAAATTTCAGGTCATTCCGACATCGTTTGGCCCAGTTTCAGCTTCTGACGGAAAATCGGCAGCTCTGCGCAACAAAGTCTTCGGCTTTCTCAAGAAATTGGAAACTTTGCAAAATAAAATACAAGGATTCTCATCAGGTTTCCTACAGGGAAATCAGGCCAATAAATGGTCAAAAATGTCAAGGAAAAATACAGAAGAAAAAAGAATCGAAAAAACAGCAAAAACGGACACAAAACGGGACAAAAAGGGGGAAAACCCCCCCCCCCCCCAGGGTCGCAGACCCCTGCGACCCTGGAGCCCGGGATCGCCGGGAAGGCCCCGGAAACCCCAGTTTTTTGCCATTTTTTTGCGATTCGAAGCGTCCAGCCTCTGGTAGTTTCCAAAACTCATACTTTTGAGACACCAAATCCTCTGACATCCGTCAAAAACACGGGTCAATCATCAAAAGTATCGAAAACAACATTGATCGCCACCCGGTCAACCAAAAAAAAGTGTGCTTTCTACCCGACCGATCGAGAAATCGACAGGACAGATGGCACTGACCCGCTATTGGCAACCAACAACTGAAGTCACATGGTCATCCGATGTCGATCTAGATGAAGATCCATCGATGGTCATTACCAGAAGAATCCCAAAAGACGCGGCACGGCCCGCGACTCTTCAACTGCTCGGCGACCACTTAATGCGATTAATTGACTAGCTTTAATACAGTCATTAATCCATTTCTTTGGATGGACCAATCAGAAACAAGCATCCGAGAGTTACAAGTCAAGAGATTCATTGCATTTAACCCATGAAACTCCTCCCATCATGGCGATTAAAGGCGATTAAATGCCCTCAATCTCCTCCGGCCAATCAGAAGCCAAGAAAAAGGAGTTACAAAATAAAGATTTAAATCCTGTAACTCCTCCCATTATGCGGCTTAATGACAATAAAAGCCCATAAACCCTCCTAAATGGCTACCTAAAAGCCTATAAATGAGAGAGCTCTCCAAGAAGAAAAAGATCGGAAAAACGAGACAGATCCCAGATCATAAAAAAAGCACAGAAATTCAGAGAAGGAAAAGAGAGAAAACTCTGCGGAAATCCTACACCGACCACCGCTACAAGGTGACAAAAGTCCCTTGGGGGTATCCCCCCCCCCAAGGTCCTTGCCTTCTCTTTCTGCCTCCAATGGCTTAGATGTGGCTTTTCAGCCCGTCTACTCGGTTTTTTATTGGACATAGGACCTCCTTTTGGTCTTTGTCCTCTAAAAACCTTAGGTTATAGCCAAGCCAAGCGAATCAATAGCATCCTCTGTTCTCATCTGCATGGATGATGGCGAAGCCCACATATGGCTTGCGACCGTCAATCTAAACGGGTCTCCCACAATCTCTTGAGAATTTGGATCCTCCTTTTCTTTCTTTTCATTGTAGTTTGTATTTTTTCAAAAGAGACAAAAATCACAACTCTTGTCTTTCATTATTGATAAGGATTGTAAATCGGCTATAAACGCCAAAATCGGCTATAAACGCCAGAAACCGGCTATAAACGCCAAAATCGGCTATAAATGCCAAAAAATCGCCTTTCACGGCAAACCAAGAAAAATGTCTCTTTTCTTAAATATATGTGCAATGGAAAACTTGAAAGAAGTTGATTTCTTTTTTACTTGCGAAGGTTGATATCCAGATCACCACTTGCAATTCCAAGTAAAATAGAAAATTTGGCACACCCACACAACAAAAATGTTGATGCGTGCCTCTGCCCCCCCGGTTACGAAAGTGTCGGACCCAATGGACTCCCACGTCCGCCGACCTCGGTAGAACCGAGCAGGAGCGCGGTCCATCAAGCTGGCACACCCGGTGGGACCCGTTCATTTGAGAACACGATCCTAGAAATGAAATATTTGCATATCGTATATTTTGCTCTATGCTTACATTTCTTTTCTCCATTCTTTCGCTACTTTATAATTGGTGGCCTATGTTGGATTCCGCATCTAAAAAAAATGAGATGAGATTTTTTGGAAATTTCTAATTCTTTGAATTTATTTCCGCTCTTTCTCTTTTCAAAAAAAAAAAAAAAAACAAAAAATTAGATTTTTCATTTTGGATTCAAAATTGAGAAACCTTGATCCGTTCCTATCGTTCATCGCGCTTGCAGAAATGTTGAGCCTGTTCGACTAAGGTTTTGGGCCATCGTTTCTCTTCGATGAGTTCATTAAAGATCTAAAAAAAATATATAATAAAAAAATTAAAAAAATTAGATTTCTCATTTTGGATTCCAAATTGAGAAACCTTGATCCGTTCCTATCGTTCATCGCGCTTGCAAAAATGTTGAGCCTGTTCGACTAAGGTTTTGGGCCATCGTTTCTCTTCGATGAGTTCATTAAAAATAAAATATATATATATATAAATTTAGATTTTTCATTTTGGATTCAAAATTGAGAAACCTTGATCCGTTCCTATCGTTCATCGCGCTTGCAGAAATGTTGAGCCTATTCGACTAAGGTTTTGGGCCATCGTTTCTCTTCGATGAGTTCATTAAAAAAAAATATATATATATATATATAAAAAAAAAGACATAGACCACTAAGGTTAAACCAACTGTGTTCTTTGATCATGGTTGATTCAAAGAAAAGCCTTGTCCAGAGTGTGGAGACAGCTTGACTGTTCTAGGCAAGGGTCCTCCAAACGGGTTCATTAAGTAATCCTACCCTTACCTGGGGGCAATTCTATCAATCAAGATTTCATAAGACCGGGTTAGGAGGCCTATGTGTACTCTCTCGTCTTTTAAATAAATTTTTTAAAAAATAATTTTTTAAAAAATAAAAATTTTAAAATAAAAAAAGATTTCAAAAAAAAATAAAAAAATAAATAAAAAAATAAAAAAAAAGATTTTAAAAAAAAATCTTCAAAATCTTAAAAAAAAAAAAACTTCCGTCATTTTGGGTTTAGATTGGAGAAATCTTGGTCTTCTCCTTTCTGAGCATCGGCGCTCGCGGAAATCGCTGAGCCCGTGTTCAGATTGGAGTGCCTTTTGCTCTCTTTGATGAACCCGATATTGGCCTTTAAAAAAAAAAAAACTCGTCATTTTTAGATTCAGATTGGAATACCATCTACTCTCTTTGATGAATCCAATTTTGACATTTCAAAATAGAGAATCTCATCTCATGGATGCGGTCTCAAAATATTTGTGTCTAGCGGTACTAGTACGCCCTTTCAGGGTCTACTGCATTGCGACCGGCACATCTGTAACTCCAAACTTTATATTCTTCTTATCTCGAGCAAGCTTTGCTTCTCGATAAGTCGAATTTAAGTTCACAATTGCTTCTAGCAGTCACTGGGACGCTCATTCTGGGCTTACCATACCTGCGATCAGAATAATTGTACCCTCTATGGCATTTTGCCTTCCTCATATTGCTTGGGTCATCTCCCTCGAGCAATTTGAAAAGACGAAACCATAGAACTTCCCATTTATGATCATTATATTCTTGTGATTACTAATGGATGTAGTCTTGTTTCAGAAATTTTCGAAAAAAACTAACAATGGCAGCATCGCTTACCATTACCTTCGATGAGAACAAGCACCAAATCATGCTTCAACAGAAGCAAACTGCGCGCACCTACAAACGCCCCATCAGCTGCCGAAGTGTCAACTCCCTCGGCAACTCTCTGAACTACGGGTCGACCTCGACTCCCCGGACTATCGTCTTTGGGACGCTGGGACCATTCCCACTTCCCGAGGAACAAACTACTTCCTCCAAGAAGCAGAAACTCGCCTCTCAACGTGTCACTACCGTGACACCAAAGGCGAGCACCAGAAGGCCTGAAGCCCGTGGAACCCCCACGAAGCCTCGACCTGCAACCAACCAGGTCTATCCAAAGACTTGGTCCCCAAGACCTTCACCAAAACAAAGAATGTCCCAAACATCTACCAAGCCAGCATTCCTGGCCCCACTCAAGGAGAACCAGTTCTACCCTCTTGCTTACATGAAAGAGGAGAGACCCATCTCCAACCTGACTCTCAAGTCAATCCAGCATGAGCCGGCTTGTTCCTACAAGCCCAAAATCAAATCATGCATCACAAGGCCCCTGCAAGCACCTGCCAAGGCCTACAAACCTGCAGTTTGACCCTTCATCTCTACAGGGGCCGAACTCCAAAAATTCAAAGCTTCGCTGTAATAGGCGAAGGATAGGGTTCGCATCCTATCCTTGCCCAGCTACAAAGAAGACAGGCTCGGCTACTGCGCCCGAGGGAGCACATCCTTCATCGTCAAAGCCCAGCCAGAGCTGACCGAAGCTCAAATTGCTCGTCGTATACGCCGCCGCACGTCATACCGGCAAAAGAGACTAGAGAAGCAAAGGACCCAGCCTCCTACACTTCAAGTCTCTCCCAAATGGGTCGAAAAAGAAAGACCCAACCAAGTTGCTGCCATCCATATGGTTGGAAAAAACCAGAAGGCGCCAAAAGTCAGCAACAAAAATCCATGTCCGACGTCCGACGACTCGCAGTGTCTTAAGGACAAGAAGACATTCAGAAGAATCCCCTGCTCCTTCAAGCAAAGGACGGCAGAGTGATCCTTCCTCAAGCTCTTCTTCAAAAAGAATGAGCCCCAGCTCAGTCACCAGGACAGTTTCTTCGTTCGAATCACGAAGGATGAATGTCTTGGCTACAAATTCTGAGCCACCACCGCGCAATCCACCTCCAGAAGATGCGATCACCCGCATCCAGCAGTTGGAATAGGGCCAGTAGAGGATTGAAACTCTGATGGAAAACCTTCTCCTCGCCTTCCAAAATCAGGCGAACAATGAACCTCCTCCGAATCCTCAAAACGACGAGGTAAATGGAGAAGAAAATGAGTCACACGCCCTTACCAAAAAGGACATAGACAGTATCCTCGCAAATGTAAAAGAAGAGGATGTACTCAAGGAGCATGGAATCATGCCACCATATCCCTTATGGATGGACTCGGTCCCGTTCCCCACCAAATTCAAGCATCCTACTCTCCAAACATATATGGGGAAAGGATCAGCCAGACAGCACGTCATCCACTTCAAGATCCTGACGGGAGCTATCGCGGATCAAGATGCACTCAAGATCCGCCTCTTTGCAAGTACCCTAAAAGGTACGGCCTTCGATTGGTACTCCACTCTGCCGGAGGACTCAATCCAAAACTGGGCCATGCTAGAGACACGCTTCCTGACTCACTTCAAAGGTGAGGATCATCCCGCTACTATGGCTCAACTGTGCAGCCTAAAACAGGGGGAGAATGAATCAACATATGACTTCATTCACAAGTGGAAAGCAATGGCATACAAATGCTCTGATGTATTGCCACAAGCGTTGCTAGTCGACATTTGCCGAAACAACATGAGAGCCAGAATCCGCTCCATGATCATCGGCAACAAATCAAAAAACCTGGGAGAACTCCTAGAAGCTTCCATGGAAGCTGAAACGGTGATTAAAGACCTCAACAGTCAGAAATCATCAAGAAAAGAGCCAACCACCATTGCAACCTCTAAACCAAAGAAAAAAGAGGTCCTCAATGTGCAGACCAAGTCAGCTCCTCAGCCACCAAAGAAAGCTGAAAATAAAGTTGCTGGTAAGAGACCTGAACTCTCAGATGCCTTCAAAGAATGAGTAGAGAAGAAATACCCGTTTGATGAAGATGTTGATGAAATCTTCGGGGCTCTTGTGGCAAACGGCAAGCTCACCTTGCCTAAACCAAAAAGACCGGGTGATGTTGGCAAAACCAACGATCCTCAGTACTGTCCATTCCACCAGATGATCTCGCATCCTCTCAATCAATGCTTCGTTGTGAGGGAGAAAATAAACGAGATGTGGAAAAACGGAGTCATCACCTTTGACAAAAATTATGGGCCTGCCTCCGTCAATATGGTGACATGTGGACAAACATCAAAATCACCGAAGAAAAAGGTCACTACTTCCTTCAAGGTGATAAACTTAATCCAAGCGTCCGAGGAACTGGTTCCTTACCCGACACCAGACAGACAACCGATATGGGTACATCCTGATCTCCTGGAAGATGAAAATTGGGAGGTCGTGAAAACAAAGCCTACAGCTCAACAGTGAAGGCAGGCTAGGAAACATCTCCTTAAGCTCAAACGGCAAGAGAAGACCCAGCCAAAACTAGAGGTCAAAGAAAAGGCAAAGGCTTCCTCTACCGTTTCACTGGAGGCAACAAAAATATCCCTTCTAGAGACTTCAAAGGGGGTAAGAAAATTCACTCTCAGTGATTTCATGCCACCTCAATTCAAAGATGCCATGCAGGAGGCATCATACTCTTGCAATTCGGTAGTTGGATTATCCATTGATGGATACGAGTCCAGCAACACCGATGATGGATTCGAATCCAACTACACAGATGAGTGGGAGGAGTCCCTTGAAACAGGAGAATATCTCTCCGATGAAGAATGGGTTCCTGAGTCTCATCTTATGCCAGTAATCTGGTATAACCCCCTACAGCCACAAGGATCCTGGTCTGATGATGAAGAAGACCGAGAGGCTGTACAAGAAAATGCTGCTGACTCAGCACCTCTCATTACTCCAGTGGAAATCAACCATGTTGAGCCACAAAGAGGTGATGAAGAAGAAAATCCGGCTCCCATGCCTGATCTTGAAGAATATGCAAGGATCTTGCAGCGACTCGCTCTAGAACAAGAGCAAGACCGCATCAACGAGCCTCCTCGCAACCCAGAGCCTGAAGTCCCTGAAGACCACCAGGTACATCCTCCCTTAACTCCTGAAAATGGAGAAAATTGCTGGATAGACGATCCTCTTACATCCGAGGATGAATTTGACTCCGATCAGGCAACGTCTCCCGTCAGAGCTTCCTGTAATGTGATAATTCAGGATTATAGCTCTTCGAAGCATCGTCTGATGAGAGCACTTACACTCCGGCGACGCCTAGCAATGTATCTTCTGGAGCCACCTCGTCTCACGTGACTTTCACTGAGATGACACCTTCTCAGGTTTCTTCTCCAGAGACTGTGACTTCAAAGTTCACACCCTTCCTGACTGAAGAATTCCCAGCTATTGATGCTTGGGACGATGAATTAGTCAACGAAGAAGAAAGGTTGCTGGATACTGTTCAGGACATGTTCCCAGAAAATGCTCCGTGCAACACAATCACTGAGGATGGCAACTCTGCTACTGATACATCCTCAGCAAATGAAAAACGACAGCCACTTGATCCTGAAGATAATCTTCCAAACGAAGACCCTTCTCAAGAAGCTCTCGAAGTTGGTAGAGGCACCCGCTCTGGCCGGGACTACCACAAAAATTACAACCAATCTTCCTTTACATATGTAAATCCTTCGAGAAAGATGTTGTAAGCACCCCTAGTGGCAACAATGATGAACATGCAGGCCCTAAGGAGGTTTTCAAGTATGACTTGATTGAACACTTCAAGCACATACCTGCACGTCTGCACATCCTAGATTTGTTGCGAATGTCTCCACACACTCGTGATAATCTCGTCTCGGAATTACAAAAGCTGAATGAGGATGTCAACAAACATGCCCCGCAAGTCCTCCAAATTGAAATGGATTACCGTGTCAAAAACTCAGAAGCCTCCTCAAAGGGAGAAAAGAAGAAAACTGAGGGATCATGAATTGAATGCCTCTCGGTTAAAAAAGCAGCCAGTGCAACCATCGCCTTCACAAAGGACGACCTCCTACTTGGTGAAACCAGGCATAACCGACCCCTGTACTTCACAGGGTATATCAAGGAAATGCCTATGCACAGAGTTCAGATCGACCCAGGTTCTGCACTCAACCTCATCTCCACATCGGCTCTCGAAGAGTTGGGCATCCCACCCAGCAAGCTGAGCCACACATCTATATCTATCTTTGGATACGATGGAGTACTCAAAGGCCTATTGGCAAAATCAGGTTCAAGTTGCAGATCGGTGATCTTATCTCTGAGGTCACTGTGTATGCAATAAAAACCCCTTCATGCTACAACATCCTTCTCGGACGCCCTTGGATCCACGAGGATGGTGTTGTCCCTTCAACTCTACATCAATGCATCAAGTTTGTCGGCGACGACGGCATGATACATCGAGTCTTTGCGGACAGAAAACCCTTCAAAGGTAAAGAAGTCCACTTTGCAGACTCACAGATGTATGAAGGTGAAAAAGAAGAAGAGGATATGCACACAGCATCCTTTGCCGAAAATCTCCAGAAAGATAAAGGTGAAGCTCCTCAACAATCATCGGAAGAAAACAAATCATCCGGTAAATTTGAAGAGAGCATTCAAACTCCCTTCATCATCTCCCTCAAACCTTCAAAGCCTTTGGTCATCACAACTAAAGTGAAGAAGGCAAAGCAAAAGCCTGGGGGCAAATTTGTTGTCTCTTTCGTGTCTATCATGCAAGACACGGATTCGGATTCAGAGCCAGAAGACGACGCATCGTCAAGCCAAGCTGACACTCAGCAAGTTCAGCCTGCTCTCACTCCAATGGAGACAACTTTTGACATAGAAGATCCTACGTCAGCTTCCTTCGTTGTTCCAGCAACTTCAGCAAAGGAAAAGCCGATCTTTTTCCATAGATCGGATGCTTCTTCATCAAACTCCATGCTTGAACCTTTCCAAAATAATGGTATGCCTCAACTATCCTTATACAGTTCTGTGGCACAAGCTATTATGAAGAAAATGGGCTATGACGCTCAAAACCCAGTCGGTTTGGGAGAAGGACGCGGTATTCTCACCCATTGGGGCCCATCTTGACCGAAAGCCAGCTGGAAGATTGGAGACTCTATGGCTATGTAGACAAGTCTTCACACGAGTGAGGGTATGATCCTGACACTCCCTTGAGACCGTTGACACAAAGGCTTAAAAGTCAATATACTGACCAAGCCTCAACATCTCAAGTCCATGAAGACATCGATCTCCCTGGATATCTCTTTGATGAGTCACCTGACAAATATCCAGGAAGCTCATCCAATTGGCACGATTTCTCCGAAAATGAAGAGGAGTTGTCCGATGGCACAGACGTGTGGACTTCTGAACCAGAAGAACCCTCATCTCCAAAAGAAGTACCCTACTTCAACCCGGTTTCAACAGGCGATTGGGATCATCTCATAGCAAGCCTGGGGAAAATTACCGATCAAGAAGACCCGTGGAAAGGAACAAAACCTTGGTCTGGAAATGCCTTTGAAACCCCAGCAGGTTTCGTTGAGCTGGAAGCCTCCGAAAATATTGTGGAGGAACCACCTTCGAAACTTCCAACAGAAGATCCTGTTCAAAAGATAGACTTGGGAACACCAGATAACCCACGTCCTGTATTCATAAGCAAGAATATAAAGGATGATGAGTTACCCGAGTATGTCGCCTTTCTTCGTGAGTTCGTTGATTGCTTTGCATGGTCTTACACTGAAATGCAAAAGTTAAGCAACTCGTCGCTGTACCTCGAGGGGGCATTTGTTGACACCAAAAATGTCACTTTGCCTCTTCAAGATCCAAAGAGCTACATGAAGTCGCAACCTGGCATAAATAGGCAAGGCTACTTCCAAAAAATCAAATCTTGTCAGAATCAAACAAAAACTGGCAAGATCCTTCAAGACAGTCAAAAGAGGAGTACACAAGAAGTTTCGGGCCATTTCAAAATCATTTGGGCCTAACTTCGCTTCTCCGACAGCCGAAAAGGAGCTCTCGCGGCGAAAGCATCGGAGACACCAAATCTTCGATCAGAGCCGATGGATGGTCTCAAAATACAACCAAAAAGGCTCCACGTCAAGTTCCGAGTCAAACCGACAACGTTTGACCCTACATCAAACCCTCGAACAGCTAAATCAAGCCTCTCGGCAGCAAGAACCGCCGAGGCCATCACTCATCAGATAGAGCACATGGACGGCTTCAAAATGCTTACAAAGGGGCTGCATGTCAAATTTCAGGTCATTTCGACAACATGTGACCATAGTTTTGACGCTCGGAAGCCAAATCAGGCCTCTCGGCGGCAAAGCTCTCCGGGATCATGGTTTCCAAGACAGAACCTATGGATCATCTTAAAATGACTCCAATGGGTTCCCTGTCAAATTTCAAGTCAATCGGACATCGGTTGACCGCACATCAAACCGCGACATCTTCATCGCGACAAAAGCGAGTCTACTAGTGATAAGACCCCAAACGGCTTCAAAACTCAAACAAAAGCCTATGGTTGGTCTTATTTATTGCTCAGGAGGCTTCACAACACCAAATTTCAGGTCATTCCGACATCGTTTGGCCTAGTTTCAGCTTCTGACTGAAAATCGGCACAGCTCTGCGTGACAAAGTCTTCGGCTTTCTCAAGAAATTGGAAACTTTGCAAATAAAATGCAAGGATTCTCATCAGGTTTCCTACAGGAAATCAGGCCAATAAATGGTCAAAATGTCAAGGAAAAATACAGAAGAAAAAAGAATAAAAAAACAGCAAAACGGACACAAAAAACGGGATAAAAAGGGGGAAAACCCCCCCAGGGTCGAAGGCCCCTGCGACCTTGGAGCCCGGGATCGTCAGGAAGGCCTCGGAAACCCCGGTTTTCGCCGTTTTTTTGCCATTCGAAGCATCCACCTCTGGTAGTTTCCAAAACTCATACTTTTGAGATACCAAATCCTCTGACATCCGTCAAAAACACGGGTCAATCATCAAAAGTAATCGAAAACAAACATTGATCGCCACCCCGGTCAACCAAAAAAAAGTGTGCTTTCTACCCGACCGATCGAGAAATCGACAGGACAGATGGCACTGTCCCGCTGTTGGCAACCAACACCTGAAGTCACATGGTCATCCGATGTCGATCTACATGAAGATCCATCGATGATCATTACCAGAAGAATCCCAAAAGACGCGGCACGGCCGCGACTCTTCAACTGCTCGGCGACCACTTAATGCGATTAATTGACTTGCTTTATTACAGTCATTAATCTATTTCTTTGGATGGACCAATCAGAAGCAAGCATCCGAGAGTTACAAGTCAAGAGATTCATTGCATTTAACCCATGAAACTCCTCCCATCATGGCGATTAAAGGCGATTAAATGCCCTCAATCTCCTCCGGCCAATCAGAAGCCAAGAAAAAGGAGTTACAAAATAAAGATTTAAATCCTGTAACTCCTCCCATTATGTGGCTTAATGACAATAAAAGCCCATAAACCCTCCTAAATGGCTACCTAAAAGCCTATAAATAGGAGAGCTCTCCAAGAAGAAAAAGATCGAAAAAACGAGACAGATCCCAGATCAGAAAAAAAGCACAGAAATTCAGAGAAGGAAAAGAGAGAAAACTCTGCGGAAATCCTACACCGACCACCGCTACAAGGTGACAAAAGTCCCTTGGGGGTACCCCCCCCAAGGTCCTTGCCTTCTCCTTCTGCCTCCAATGGCTTAGATGTGGCTTTTCAGCCCGTCTACTCGGTTTTTTATTGGACATAGGAGCTCCTTTTGGTCTTTGTCCTCTAAAAAACCTGAGGTTATAGCCAAGCCAAGCGAATCAATAGCATCCTTTGTTCTCATCTGTATGGATGATGGTGAAGCCCACATATGGCTTGCGACCATCATTCTAAACGGGTCCCCCACAATCTCCTGAGAAGTTAGATCTTCCTTTTCTTGCTTTTCATTGTAGTTTGTATTTTTTCAAAAGAGACAAAAATCACAACTCTTGTCTTTCATTATTGATAAGGATTGTAAATCGGCTATAAACGCCAAAATCGGCTATAAACGCCAGAAACCGGCTATAAACGCCAAAATCGGCTATAAATGCCAAAAAATCACCTTTCACGGCAAACCAAGAAAAAATGTCTGTTTTCTTAAATATATGTGCAATGGAAAACTTGAAAGAAGTTGATTTCTTTTTTACTTTGCTAAGGTTGATCTCCGGATCACCACTTGCAATTCCAAGTAAAATAGAAAATCTGGCACACCCACACAATAAAAAGTTGATGCGCGCCTCTGCCCCCCGGTTACGAAAGGGTCGGACCCAACGGACTCCCACGTCCGCCGACCTCGGTAGAACCGAGCAGGAGCGCGGTCCATCATATACCCTTATAACTTTGCTAACCATACATGATACCCCGTTAGTACTTCATTTTCGATTTCTTTTGTTAACAGGTGCTACTAAAAGGTATCTTCCTTGTTTCATGTGTGTAGGTACCACTTGAAGAATTCTTACCCCTCTTCAATTGGCATTTTGCAATTTAATGGCAAAGGGGGAGAGGATACTCAAGTTGCATGTCCAAGGGGGAGAATATAGCCAATCTATCTAAGGGGAGATTTTGTATTATCTTCCAAAGGGGCAGAGAATGCATATCTTGCCAAAGGAAAAGTCTGCATGGTCAAAAGGGGAGAGATGAAAGAAGAAAGCTTGGGAGCTAACGAAGATGCTTGGCTAAAGAAGAAAAGAAAGCTTGAAGATTGATCAAGCTCCAAGCATCAAGGAGAATGAAGAAAAAGACCTAAAGCCCAAGCCAAGTCAAAGGAGCATCCAAGAAGATTTCAAGCCTTGTCCAGCTAAGGAGGAGCTAAAGACTAGTGTGTAAATTCATGTTGAGTAGTATTGAGTAAGTTGCCATCAAATTGCAAAGGGGGAGATTGTTAGGGATTTTGTGTTTTACAATTTGATGGATGCATTATCATTTTAATCATCATTTGAATTTTCACACATGCACTGATTTAGAAAATCTTGACATCTTGATTTACACATGCATTGTTTTTAAATCTTTCAAATCATATGTTTCATGCATGTTTTGATTTAAACATTTGTTGCATTTAATTTGAAAAGGAATTTCTTTTAATCAAGCAAGCCATTGTTTTTAAAGTTTCAAATTATGTTTGGCTTTTTATGTTTCATGATTCTAAATTACTTTTTAAAATCATGTTTCCATGCATGATTTATTGGCTCAAAGATCCCACAAAGAAATCTCTTTAAAATATGCAAAAAATGGGAAAAATGGTCCCAGGGCTCGGTCAACCGACAGCGTACTCGGTCGACCGAACCCATGCACTCGGTCGACCGATCACACTGTCGGCTGACCGAGAGAGAGCCAACGGCTCTTTTTGTCAAATAGTCAGATTTTTTACCGTTGGAAAGAGGTCGACCGGGCCAAGGTGGGGGTCGACCGAGGACATGAAGAAACTCAGATTTTGAGTATAAATATGGGTTCATTCCAAGCCTTGTTTAAGGTGTTTGGAGATAAAAGAAAGGGGATGAACCAAGAGAGATCAAGGAGTCGTTAGTAAAGCTAAAGCTTGGATCATTAAGTTAAATCACCAAGTAAGCTTTACTTTTCTTATTCATATGTTACATAATTTGTTTTAATCTTTGGTAAATGATTTTTAGCATGATAAGTATGATGTGGTGAATTCATTATTTTCATTCTATCTTTGATTTAAGTTGTGATGGATTCTTCACCTTGATTTCAAACCAAGTTGTGTTTAAAATTTTCATAAATCATGTTTTGTAAAAACCTCTGATTTCCTTTATAACATGATTCATTTGCTTGGTTGAATCCTTTTTGTTGTTTTCAATGTTTTTAAACCTTAGTTAAAATAGTTTATTTTGAAAACAACTAAGCACATGCATCACATGTTTAGACATAATTAATTTCATACAACTTGTGAGCTTTTGATTTTCATATCATTAACAAGTTAGAATTTGTACATGTGACTTGCATTTCACTTCAATCAAAACTTTATATGTGCATTAAATTTTTAAATGCATTAAGCATATATGGATGGGGCTTATTTTTAAACTTGATTGAAGTTTTATACACACACATCATGAGCATACATCTTTGCATTTCATAGAGTGTTGTGTGAACTTGGTTCATAGAGTGTTGTGTGAACTTGGTTTACATTTTAATATCCGCCTATTTAGGATGCTTTGTATTTGAGCTTAAATTGTATCTCTTAAAGTGTTTGTGTAGACACTACCTTGAGAGAAAATCTTCTATTGTAAAGGTTATTGCTTAGCCTAAGAAAAGCATTGTGTAAAGGTTATTGCTTAGCCTTAGAAAAGCATAGTGTAAAGGTAATCGCTTAGCCTAGAAAAGCATATTGATAGGTTATTGCTTAGCCTAGAAAAGCACACTTGTAGAGGTTATTGCTTAGCTTATTCAAAAGCATACATAGTGGAAGTCCGGTGGGGTGTTGGATCATAAGCCGGTAGTGGATGTAGGCATTGAGGCCGAACCACTATAAATGATTGTGTTATGGTGATTGCTTTGTGGTGATTGTTTTTGTTTAACTTCCGCATTTTATTTTTTAATCATCACTTGTGGCTAATTAATTTTAGAAGCTTAAAATTGATCTTAATTGGTTACTAATTAGTAGCTCACCCTATTCACCCTCCCTCTAGGGTAAGGATCCCGGACTTTCAATCCACAACCCAAATTTCAAAGGTTCGAAAAAACCTAAAATCGTGGAGACGCAACATTTCAGTTGATATCCACAACCCAAATTTCAAAGGTTCGAAAAACCTAAAATCGTGGAGACGCAAAATTTCAGTTGATATCCACAACCCAAATTTCAAAAGTTTAAAAAAACCAAGAAATCGTGGAGATGCAACATTGCAGTTGATATCCACAACCTAAAGGTTCAAGAAAACCGCAAATTTCAAAAATCGTGGGGAAACGACATCAAGTCAGTACCCCGCAAAACCAAATTTTTGAAAAGCAAGGACGCGACGCTTAGTCGATACTTGCACCCAAGTCCACGAGGAGGCGACATTCCATTAATACTCACAACCGAATGAGCAAGGATGTGACATTCTATCGATAATTGCAAGGCCATTCAACAGGGAGACGACTTTTAATCGATACTTGCATTTTTGAAAACCAAAATCGGCTATAAATGCCACCAAAAACCGGCTATAGATGCCACAAACCGGCTATAGATGCCACAAACTGGCGATCAATGCCACAAAACAAAAACCTGGCTTTCAAGCCAACAAACCAAAACTTGGCTTTAAAAAAATGCCTATCAATGCCACCAAAACCGGCCATCAATGTCACAAACCGGCTATCAATGCCACAAAAACCTGGCTCTTATGCCAAAATCGGTTTTCATGCCACAAACAAAATCTGGCTCCCATGCCAAAACAATCATTTTACAAATGATTTTCACAAAATGACAAACTTTTGATCATATTTTCAAAACAATCATTCCCATTTAGCGATTACTTTCATCACAAAATGATTTAAGTGAAAGTAGGGAATACAAAAAAAAAATCTCATTTAGCAATTGCTTTCATCACAAAAAATTTAAGTGAGCATAGGGAAAACAAAAAAAAAGTACCAAAACAAAAAAGAGAAAAAAAGACAGTGTTTCACAAGCACTACAAAAAAAGAAAGAGTACCAAAAATAATACATGTGGTACCAAAAAAATAGAATAGTTTCTGCTACAAAAAATCAGGAGCTCAGCAAAAAATGGCCTCTAGCCAAAGTTTCAGCTCCTCAGGCAAACTCTTGGCTTCAGCTATCAGAGTTTACAAGGCACGCTTCTTCAGGAACTTTCCATAAAATGCTGGAGAAGGCCGTAATCCTTCTTTTACACCAGGGAGCTTATCCTAAGCAGTTTGCCATCATTTGTTTTCTTGAGTCTTCCCTTTGAGAACTCGATCGGCATCTGCACCCTGGCAAATCAGAGCACTCTCCCTGTCATGAGCCTTTGTTATAGCTGCCCACTTGGCCGCGACTAGCGCCTTCAAATGCTCAAGACGTTGCCTGGCCTCGACGACCTCCCTATCAAGGATGTTAAGGTCATGCCTCAACCCGATGATGTACAGCTCTTTTAAGTTCTTCTCCTGAACTAGTTGTTTTCTTGCTCTGCTTAGTCTCATTCAAGTCAGATTGAGCCTTATCAGCAGGGTCCAGGAACATCTCCTCGAAGAATTGGTCGTCGGGAAAATCCATGGTCTCAAACCCCTTGTCACCCAGTGTAATGGTCCTATCAACGATCGCCCTGGCACCTGTGACATCCAGACCAATCTCTTCGGCATCAGTGAGAATCTCCTGCACATGCGCGATCATACCAAATCCAGCATCCAGGTGTCCAAAAAGGAGATTCTCAATCCAAGAGCTCAAAACCCGCGCCAACACCTTCTTTGTAAATTGAAGAGATGAACCGGATGAAGATTCACCCTTCTCCGTTGGTCGGCTACTCATGTCATGCCCCGTTGGAAGAGTAACAAAAGACCTCTTTCCAGTTGAAGCCGCTAGGGAAGGGATCTCAGCACGAGGTATCTCATCTATCGTGTCAGAACTGGTTGTAGGAGTCTCTACCTCCGGATAATCTCTGGCATCCCTTGCTCTAGTTATGAAGAAAGTGATGGACTCTCTTCTATCACTTCAAAAACCTGCCAATGAAATGCAAAAAGGTATGAATATGATCATGTTTAAAATCATTATCAGGGTTATTACTATAAAGTACATTCTTCGGCGATAGGCGGAACACTCTCTTCCTCCATGAACTCATCGGAAACATAGTCAACATTTGCATCCATCGATGGTTCAAAATCATCGAAATCCTGTGACAAGTCAGTTGACAAGAAAAATATTAGCAAAACAAGTCACAGATAAAAAAAATCAAAAGAAGTCATATCAATTGGAGATTTTAGATTCACTCAGAGTCCCTCGGTTCTCTTTCAGGTGCAACAGCCGGATCCGTCACCGCCTCATCGGTCGGAACATCAGGCATCTCCAAGTCTTCTTCTTCTACTAGAAAAAAAAAAGAAAAACAGAAGTAGAAGGCAAATCAGAACATGGAAAATTCCATGAAAAGAAATGGAAAGAGAAATAGGAAGAATCATACCTTCACCGACAGTCTCTTCTTCTCGACTCCTCTTTTCCGGAGGCTCGTCACCATTCTCTAACATCTCCTCATTGATAGTAAGAGGGACTTCCATATCATGAGAGTCTTTGTGTTGCCCCTTACTGCGATGCTAACTCCTTTTCCTCTTGCTTCTGCGGACTCGATTCCTAGAAGAACCAGCCCCACTGTCAGAGTTAGGTTTCTCACTTGACTCCACACTCGATGGTCTACTCTTGCCAGTAGACTCCACGGAAGCTCGCTTCTGTGCCGATTGCATCCAAGTATCAAGCTCAACTTCCTCCTGTTCTAGCTGCTTTAAAACCTCATCGGGTACTTCCCGGGCAGTTTCAGAACCGATGACGCCCTGGTCACCGAGAAAGCCTATCTTGTGCTTCTCTCCAGAAAGGAAGGCCAAAACTTCCTCTCGCCGGACGCCATCCGACTTTCCAATGCCTTTTCCAGAAGACAGCTTTACATCAAGCTCCTTCTTGGAAAGCCCTCGATATGCCAAAAAGCTCTCCGCGAACCACTTCGTGAAGCCGGCAATCCGATAAGTCGACAATACAGGATAAGCAATGAAAGCCCACGCATTTCTCCCGTCCTGCAAACCTCCAAAGCGTTTCACCATACTCGAAGGCGCTCCAACAATGCCTTGAGAAAGCCTAACTGCTGCGTAAAGTGAGAAGGTACATACGGCTGGATGTCGATGAAAAGATGTCTACGGTACTGTTGGAAATAGGGTGGGCCTCTAGGATAGGTTTCAAAAAATTTTGACCCACTTGACGCAGGGATCAACTATCCAGAAGGCTATAAAACCCAATCCAAGATCTATGTCCTCAATCTCAGCCATCATGATCAGTATGACAATCTATCTAGAAGATAGAAACAGCAACTAATAAGCATCCATAATAATCTACAACATGCAAGGAAGTGGATTATACCTTTGGAGCTCGGTTGTGCTCTAATGGAGGAGTTGCGTCTTTCTTTGATGATGAAATGCTTTCACTAATCAAATAGGGATCTCCAAGACCTCTTGATCTTCCACGCTATGACCCGTATTAGATTCTCCTTTTTCTCAAGAAGATGGTGGGATCTCCAAGAGAAAATTACTAGGAACTCTAGGGAGGAACTAGAAAGAGAACTAGAAGAGGGAAGAGAGGAATAACTTGTGCAACACTTGCACTAGGGGGCCTTGGGCATGAATCCTAATGTAAGGACAGTGCTTGGACGTCCAAGGCCTCCTCTCCTCTATTTATAGCTTTTGCAAGTTGTCTCTTCTTTACTAATTACAATAGAAGTCTTACTTCCATTAATTAGTAACTTACTATATCATAATTAGAAGTCTCACTTCAAATATGATTAGTAACTTTCTAATTCCTTTCTAATTAAAATACAAGTCTCACTTCTACTAAAATTACTAAGTCCACTATTACCACTATTAGAAGTCTCACTTCAAATAGAAATAGTAACTTTCCTTTTAGAGTTCAACTAGAATTAGATACTTTCTAATAATTGGGCTAGCGTGGGGACCACTAGGGATTCCTTAGAAAGCTGGCTCCAACTGGGACACGCGACCCCACATCTCATGTGTAATCCGGGCCCACAGTTAATTGCAAATAACTCCACTATATAAATTCAATTGAACTCCAGTCTTAGGAATATTACATAGAAGACCCTAAACTTCCACATTACCACAAGTAGACCCCTCTATCAATATCCATGGATCAATTGGACCTGTCTTCCAAATTAGATCCATATCTTATTATCCTTGAACCCCAATTAATTATAATGATCATAGGTACCTTTCCAATTAACTCTTAATCGGAATGGGTGCGCACTTACCAATGATAAATCCATTAATTGGCACAAGGGGATATTAGAGATAGATTCCATCTTGACTATTGAATGTTCCCACAGCTCTACTACCATGTACCCAAATCACCGAGGTGTTGACCTACAGTTGGCCTCACTCATTGGTGACTCAAAGCAAATGAATAGATAGAAACTTGAGTTCATTAATGTCTCAGGATTGAGAGCCTATTGCTAGGGAATTATGAGAGCAGACCTTAAAATAAAGACAGTGTTTATAAGGTGCTTCTCATGGTCCTTCAATACATCAAATGTACCAGCACTATGATCCAGAATCTTCCATTCTGATGATCGAGACAAATCACACTATCTCATAGTGATCAAAGTGCTGCAACCTTGTCAGTATGAGATGTCCAGTCTCATCACTGGTTGTGAAGATATTTAAGTATAAGATTTGTCACACATGTCTCCTGTATGTGGATCTCATCCATACACATGTGTTACATCTAATATACTTGTGGACCCCGGTTCATCTCATGAACCATCATGTCATTCGTATTGGTTATGTGCAAATATATAATAAATCACCATTCATCTCATGAAAGGAAAGCATGAATATACTGATAAATAAAGAAATTAATCAATTTATTATATCATCTACTGGATTGAGTCCATAAAACTAACAGGTACAACATTGTGCCGACACGTATGCTAAAAAGCCACTCCTTCTCTGTATTTGTCATGGAGTAATGTCTTCCCGACCTGCCCTGGTAGAGTCATGGGAGGCACCAAAATCAAAAGCCTTCTTCCGCAATTCCGGATAAAGCTTCACTGAAACTGCCCCATCTCGACGTCCCTGAACCGTCGGATCCTCATGCGGGCAAACAAAAGAGATTTGAACACGGCTTTACCTTAGCCAATCGAATCATCAAAGGATCATCATCCTATGCAGCACCCAGACAATGGAAGCCAGGACAGTGGTATACAAACCACGAATAAAAGATATGGGCTGAAAATACCCTATTCATAGGGAGCCCAAGCTGAACAAAAAAAGTAGCAACCTGCAGTTCGGTAAACAAGTAGGAGTAAAGAGCTGGCACCAAAGCAAGCCGCTCTCCAAACGCCATCTGACAAGCCGAAAAAATACAATGCGGCCTGATGTGCATTCCATCTCCAGCAATAACAGCCTCACCTAGCCAATAAGTGGGGTAAATAGCGAGATCTCTCCGTAGTGCATTGTCAGAGCAAATGGCGTCTGTACTCAAGAAGAAACCCCTCAACTCTTCTTGCATGATGGACCGCGCTCCTGCTCGGTTCTGCCGAGGTCGGCGGACGTGGGAGTCCGTCGGGTCCGACCCTTTCGTAACCGGGGGGCAAGGGCGTGCATCAACATTTTTTTTTTGTGTGGGTGTGCCAGTTTTTCTATTTTACTTGGAATTGCAAGTGGTGATCCGGAGATCAACCTTCGCAAGTAAAAAGGAAATCAACTTCTTCAAGTTTTCCATTGCACATATATTTAAGAAAAGAGACAATTTCTTGGTTTGCCGTGAAAGGCGATTTTTTTGGCATTTATAGCAGATTTTGGCGTTTATAGCCGATTTTTGGCGTTTATAGCCGATTTTGGCGTTTATAGCCGATTTACAATCCTTATCAATAATGAAAGACAAGAGTTGTGATTTTTGTCTCTTTTGAAAAAATACAAACTACAATGAAAAGCAAGAAAAGGAGGATCTAACTTCTCAGGAGATTGTGCGGGACCCGTTTAGATTGACGGTCGCAAGCCATATGTGGGCTTCGCCATCATCCATGCAGATGAGAACAGAGGATGCTATTGATTTGCTTGGCTTGGCTATAATCTCAGGTTTTTAGAGAACAAAGACCAAAAGAAGGTCCTATGTCCAATAAAAAGCCGAGTAGACGGGCTGAAAAGCCACGTCTAAGCCATTAGAGGCAGAAGGAGAAGGCAAGGACCTTGGGGGGGGGGTACCCCCCCAAGGACTTTTGTCACCTTGTTGCGGTGGTCGGTGTAGAACTTCCGCAGAGTTTTCTCTCTTTTTCCTTCTCTGGATTTCTATGCTTATTTCTTGATTTCTGTCTGCTGTTGTCTGTCTGTGTGTTTGTGATGATCCTTTCTTCTTGGAGAGCTCTCCTATTTATAGGCTTTTAGGTAGCCATTTAGGAGGGTTTATGAGCCTTGATTGTCATAAAGCTACATAAAGGGAGGAGTTACAAAATTGAATTCTTTATTTTGTAACTCCTTTTTCTTGGCTTCTGATTGGCCGGAGGAGATTGAGGGCATTTAATCGCCTTTAATCGCCATGATGGGAGGAGTTTCATGGGTTAAATGCCATGAATCTCTTGACTTGTAACTCCCGGATGCTTGCTTCTGATTGATCCGTCCAAAGAAATGGATTAATGACTGTAATAAAGCTAGTCAATTAATCGCATTAAGTGGTCGCCGAGCATCTGAAGAGTCGCGGGCCGTGCCGTGTCTTTTGGGATTCTTCTGGCGATGATCATCGATGGATCTTCATGTAGATCGACATCGGATGACCATGTAATTTCAGGTGTTTGTTGCCAACAGCAGGTCGGTGCCATCTGTCCCGTCGATTTCTCGATCAGTCGGGTAAGAAGCGCACTTCTTTTGGTTGACCGGGTGGCGATCAATATTGTTTTCGATACTCTTGATGATTGACCCGTGTTTTGAACGGATGTCAGAGGATTTGGTGTCTCAAAGTATGAATTTTGGAAAATACCAGAGGCTGGGCGCTTCGAATCGTGAAAAAATGGTGAAAATCGGGGTTTCCGGGGCCTTCCCGGCGACCACGGGCTCCAGGGTCGCCGGCAACCCTGGGCCAGGGTCGCAGGGGTCTGCGACCCTGGGGGGTTTTTTCCCCCTTTTTTGTCCCGTTTTGTGTCCGTTTTTTTCTATTTTTTGATTCTTTTTTCTTCTGTATTTTTCTTGACATTTTTGACCATTTATTGGCCTGAGTTCTCTGTAGGAAACCTGATGAGAATCCTTGCATTTTATTTTGCAAAGTTTCCAATTTCCTGAGAAAGCCGAAGACTTTGTAGCGCAGAGCTGCCGATTTTCCGTCAGAAGCTGAAACTAGGTCAAACGATGTCGGAATGACCTGAAATTTGGTGTGAAGCCTCCTGAGCAATAAATAAGACCAACCATAGGCTTTTGTTTGAGTTTTGAAGCCGTTTTGGGCCCTTCACCAGTAGACTTGCTTTTGTCGCGATGAAGATGTCGCGGTTTGATGTGCGGTCAACCGATGTCCGATTGACTTGAAATTTGACAGGGAACCTATTGGAGTCATTTTAAGATGATCCATAGGCTCTGTCTTGGAAACCATGGTCCCGGAGAGCTTTGCCGCCGAGAGGCCTGATTTGGCTTCCGAGCGTCAAACTATGGTCAAATGTTGTCGAAATGACCTGAAATTTGACGTGTAGCCCTTTATAAGCATTTTGAAGCCGTCCATGTGCTCTATCTGATGAGTAATGGCCTTGGTGGTTCTCGCCGCCGAGAGGCTTGATTTAGCTGTTCGAGGGTTGATGTAGGGTCAAACGTTGTCGGTTTGACTCGGAACT
Organism: Litsea cubeba; assembly: GCA_012931725.1. Classification (NCBI taxonomy): domain Eukaryota; kingdom Viridiplantae; phylum Streptophyta; class Magnoliopsida; order Laurales; family Lauraceae; genus Litsea; species Litsea cubeba. The sequence goes on from WHSA01001184.1 coordinate 235,843, forward strand.
TGATGTGGAGCCTTTTGGAAGTATTTTGAGACCATCCATCGGCTCTGATCGAAGATTTGGTGTCTCCGATGCTTTTGCCGCCGAGAGCTCCTTTTCGACTGTCGGAGAAGCGAAGTTAGGCCAAATGATTTTGAAATGGCCCGAAACTTCTTGTGTACTCCTCTTTTAGCTGTCTTGAGGAATCTTGCAGTTTTTGTTTGATTCTGACAAGATTTGATTTTTTGAAAGTAGCCTTGCCTATTTATGGCAGGTCGAGACTTCATGTAGCTCTTTGGATCTTGAAGAGGCAAAGTGACATTTTTGGTGTCAACATTGCATAGCCGAACTCTTCTTCGAACCTAGATCCTTAGCCTTGGCTTCCCGGGTCGTGCTATCAGAAGATTCCCTACTGTCAAAGAAGTTAGGGAACGAAGAGCCAAAACTCTTCCAACTGCTGGACCTGACTTTCGAGCCCTCCTTCTCCTTCAAAAAATCATAGAAGGCGACAAGTTGAAAGTACAGGAGCCTGAACTCCTCTGACTACTCCTCAAAAATGTTGTCGATCGGCATGAACTCCTCGTAGAGTTTGCCAAGGATTGGCAACCCAGTAACGGTTCTCAGCTCCTTCAAAGATAAACCAATCTCACCATTCGTGACAACGAAGGTGTTGGTTTGTAGAAGGAATAACTCCAACATAGCCATGAAGGCCTCGTCGGAAAAGATCACGGTCTCCCTAAAAACACGGACCGCATCAATAATCTCGGCTTCCTTCAAAACGGCGCCACCAATCAGCAGGACGCGATCAGTCCATGACTTCCAATCGGAGTCAGCACTGAAATGGCCATGAAGTCGAAAAGGCTTCACCCAATTGCTATCGTCACTGCTGAAAATACCAAGGCCCACCGGTCTTAAATCGACCGACGGATAATCAGAGCCCTGGTAGCTGCTGGCCGGCATCAACATGTCCATATAGGTAGGCGACTTCTCTGCATATCCGGAAGGACCACTAACAAAAAACCCCGGTCTTGATCACGTTGGTCCTTTTCACCCAGCTTGGAGGACCTTCCCTCTTAGAGCACGTGGGAGAAAGGCTCGTGACCGAGATAGTACGATCAAACGTCGACCGGCTAACAACGGTTCTCTTCTCACCATCAGCTATGTAAGAAAATTGAAAATATCTTCTCCGGTATGTCACGTCGTCAAGGACTGCATCCCCAAAGAAGAAGGTAGGCTTGGCTAACACCCTCTGATTGTCCATAACCCAAGGATGATTGCTTACCATGATCTTATAGAATTCCTCTCCCTTGAGAGCAATTAGTCACTACCTCATTTCAACTCTGTTGAGAGAGTCGTACTCTTCGAGGTTTCTCTCAACGTATTAAACCTTCTCCCAGGCCTGCTGAACGGCCGCCTAGGAAGATCTAGCAGATCGACGAGGTACGCTTGTAGCAGGCTCTTTACCCTTGTTCATTCTGGATGAACCACCTTCAAAAGTTGGGAAAGAAAAAGATCAATCATTAAAAAGACAGGATTTTGCTAAAAAAACCGGCAAAATTTTGGCATGGTTTCAGGGCAATTCCGAAGAAAAAGGAAATATCCTGAAAGAAATAGAAAGCTTGAAGATGGGCTCAACATCGCTGCGAGCTCCAAACCTCCAATCTTCAAAAAACTCAAAAATCTCCGCAAAATCAGGAAGGGCTCAACATCGCCACGAGCTCCAAACTCCTAAATTTGAAAAGATTTTAGGTATGCTATCAGATCATGCTCTCAGTTCAATTTCCAAAAAAAAAATGCATGAACAACTTGGTTTGCCAAAAAAAATGCATTATCATGATGAGCAAAAAAAAAAAAAGAAAAAAACTTTCTCAAACAAAAAGAGGAGAAAGAGAAAAAAAAAAGAAAATGAGACTTTATAAAAAAAAAGGGAAAGATAAAAAAGAAACAGCAAAAAAAAAGGAAACAAAAAAAGTAGCCTTGCCTATTTATGGCAGGTCGCGACTTCATGTAGCTCTTTGGATCTTGAAGAGGCAAAGTGACATTTTTTGATGTCAACAAATGCCCCCTCGAGGTACAGCGATGAGTTGCTTAACTTTTGTAGTCAATGTGCCTCGAAGAGATTTTTGAAGGAGAGCCTGTGACTTGACCAAGAATCTTTGAGCAGTCTTTCTTTTTGGTATTTGAAGCCTTTTGAGCTTCCCGGGGAATTTTATGGTAGTGAAAGGGATCACATACCATCTCGAGGCAAAGTTTTGAAGATGACATCAAGGATGTGGATTTGCTTGTGACCTAACAGGCTGTATGTGGCAGGTTAGGGGGTCGGGTTTGGTTTTGATCGTGTGACCCGACAAGCTGTATGTGGAATGTTGGGGGATCAATTTTGGTTTTGATCTTGTGACCTAACAGGCTGTATGTGGCAAGTTAGGGGATCAGGTTTTGGTTTTTGGTTTTGGTCTTGTAACCCAACAAGCTGTATCTGGCAAGTTAGGGGACCAGGACTTGGTTTGAATTTTGTGGAATGTCAATTTCAAGATTTTGGCTCAATTTGGTAGATGAGGCTGGATGGTTTGATTTTTGGAAGCTCATGGGGCTTGGAATTTTCTTTGTATGGTCCAATCAACTCAAAAGAGGCATGGAACCATTTTTGTATGCTCTTGGTAAGAGGGATTTCTCTTTGACTAAAAGCCCAAATTTTTTTTTTAAGTGCCTAGGTGGTCAAACCTGGCTCATATGGGCTAACCCTTGGGACCTTAAGCTTTTGAAATGGCTTAGATCTCATATGGTGTCATTTTTGTAAAGAATATCCAAAATATCTCATTTGGATAGAGAATATCTAAGAATATCTTTACTTGGAGAGAATCTCTCATATTCCCTTTATTTTGGGATAGGATATCTCAAGATATCTTTCTTTCGGGAAAGAGTCCTTTATCGATCCTATCTTTTAGGAGAAAATCTCTCATTGATTTCTTTTTGGGAGAAAATCCTTCATGATATCTTTCTTTTGGGAAATAATCTTTCTAATCTCTTTCTTTTGGTAAGGTTACTAATTAGTAACACTTATCTCTTTCTTCTTTCCTTTTTTGGTTTGCTCTCTTCTATAAAAGCAAGGAGGAGGTTGGATCTCTTGCTCTTATTACTTTCTTTTGCAATAATCTCAAGAGGGCTTCAAGACCAAGAGTTCTTCTTCTTCAATATCTTCAAGACTTTTCTTCTTCTTCTCCATCAATGGCCTCAAGTAAGTTTCCTTTTCCAAGAAAACTCCATTGTAGGAAAAAAAAGTTCTTTCCTTTTTTTTTTGTTTCTTTCTTTTCTTTTCTTCTTTTTTTTTTCACGTGTTTGCTTCTTTTTTTTTTTCACGCGTTTTTTTTTTTTTTGCTTTCTTTTCTTCCTTTTTTTTTTTTGTTTTGTTTTGTTTTTTTGTTTGTGGGCCGTACGGACAGATCCGTACGGATCTGGCCGTACGGCCACGTGGCCTGTGGGCCAGCCCCTTTGTTTTTTTCTTTTTTTTTCTTTCCCTCCCTTTTTTTTTTGAGAAACTTTCTTTTCTTTTTTTTTCTTTTGCTCATCATGATAATGCCACTTTTTTTTTTGCAAACCTAGATGTTCATGCATGCATTCAATTGTAAATTAAATTTGTAGCATGATGTGATAGCATACCTGAAAGTTTTCGCAAATTTGGGAATTTGGAGCTCGCAGCGATGTTGAGCCTTTCCTGATTTTGCTGAGACTTTGAAGTTTCGAAAGTTTGGAGTTTTGGAGCTCGCAGTGATGTTGAGCCCATCTTCAAGCTTTCTATTTCTTTCGGGATAGTTCCTTTTCTTCGGAATAGCCCCGTCATCATGTCAAAATTTCGCCAGATTTTTAGCGAGATTCTATCATTTTGATGTTTGATCTTTTTCTTTTCCATCCTTTGCAGGTGGTTTCCTCCAGAACGAACAAGGGTAAAGATCCTGCTACAAGCGTACCTCGTCGATCTTCTAGATCTTCTAATCCGGCCGTTCAGCAGGCCTTTGAGAAGGTCCAATATGTTGAGAGAAATTTGGAAGAGTGCGACTCCCTCAACAGAGATGAGATGAGGCAAGCGACTGATCGCTCTCAAGGGAGAGGAATTCTATAAGATCATGGTAAGCAGTCGTCCATGGGTGATGGAAGATCAGAGCATTTTTGCCCAAGCCTACCTTCTTCTTTGGTGATGCAGTCCCTGATGACATGACATACCAGAGGAGATGTTTTCAGTTCTCTTTCACAGCAGATGGTGAGAAGAAGACTGTTATTACCCGGTCGACGTTTGATCGCACCGTCTCGATTCTGAGCCTTGCCCCCACGTGCCCTAAGAGGGAAGATCCTCCAAGCTGGGTGAGAAGGAAAAATGTAATCAAGACCGGGGTTTTTGTTGGCTGTTCTCCTGGATATACGGAGAGGTCGCCTATTGACATGGACCTTTTGATGCCATCCAGCGGCTACCAGGGCTCTGATTATCCGTCGGTCGATTTGAGACCGCTGGGCCTTGGTATTTTCAGCGGTGATGGCAAGCAATTGGATCAAGCCTTTTCGACTTCACGGTCGTTTCAATGCTGACTCCGAGTGGAAGTCGTGGACTGATCGCGTCCTGCTGATTGGAGGCGCCGTTTTGAAGGAAGCCGGGATTTTTGATGCGGTCCGCGCCTTTAGGGAGACCGTGATCTTTTCCGACAGGCCTTCATGGCTATGCTGGAATCATTCCTCCCACAAACCAATACCTTCGTTGTGACGAATGGTGAGATTGGTTTTTCTTTGAAGGAGCTGAGCGTCATTACTGGATTACCCATCCTCGGCAAACTCTATGAGGAGTTTATGCCGATTGACAGCGTCCTCGAGGGGCTGATGGACCGCGCCCCGAATGCTCGGGTTCCTACCGAGGTCGGCGGACGTGAGAGTCCGTTTGGTTCCGACCCTTTCGTAACCGGGGGGCAAGGGGCGTGCATCAACATTTCTTTTTTTTGTGAGTGTGCCAGATTTTCTATTTTTACTTGGAATTGCAAGTGGTGATCCGGAGATCAACCTTCGCAAGTAAAAAGGAAATCAACTTCTTTCAAGTTTTCCATTGCACATATATTTAAGAAAAGAGACATTTTCTTGATTTGCCGTCAAAGGCGATTTTTTTGGCATTTATAGCCGATTTTGGCGTTTATAGCCGATTTTTGGCGTTTATAGCCGATTTTGGCGTTTATAGCCGATTTACAATCCTTATCAACAATGAAAGACAAGAATTGTGATTTTTGTCTCTTTTGAAAAAAATACAAACTACAATGAAAAGCAAGAAAAGGAGGATCTAACTTCTCAGGAGATTGTGGGGGACCCGTTTAGATTGACGGTCGCAAGCCATATGTGGGCTTCGCCATCATCCATGCAGATGAGAACAGAGGATGCTATTGATTCGCTTGGCTTGGCTATAACCTCAGGTTTTTAGAAGACAAAGACCAAAAGGAGGTCCTATATCCAATAAAAAGCCGAGTAGACGGGCTGAAAAGCCACATCTAAGCCATTGGAGGCAGGAGGAGAAGGCAAGGACCTTGGGGGGGGGGGGTACCCCCCAAGGGACTTTGTTCACCTTGTTGCGGTGGCCGGTGTAGAACTTCCGCAGAGTTTTCTCTCTTTTTCCTTTCTCTGGATTTCTGTCTGTGTGTTTTGTGCTTTTTTCTCTGATGTTTCTGATGTCCTTTCTTCTTGTAGAGCTCTCCTATTTATAGGCTTTTAGGTAGCCATTTAGGAGGGTTTATGAGCCTTGATTGCCATAAAGCTGCATAATGGGAGGAGTTACAAAATTGAATTGTTTATTTTGTAACTCCTTTTTTCTTGGCTTCTGATTGGCCGGAGGAGATTGAGGGCATTTAATTCGCCTTTAATCGCCATGATGGGAGGAGTTTCATGGGTTAAATGCAATGAATCTCTTGACTTGTAACTCCCGAATGCTTGCTTCTGATTGGGCCGTCCAAAGAAATGGATAAATGACTGTAATAAAGCTAGTCAATTAATCGCATTAAGTGGTCGCCGAGCAGCTAAAGAGTCGCGGGCCGTGCCACGTCTTTTGGGATTCTTCTGTCGATGA